>CM062278.1:11047830-11195330 GCA_031216635.1 Dissostichus eleginoides | reverse complement strand
GTCTATGTACAATGTCTTGGTTCGCCAGTCCTGCCTTACCCATCATTCCGGTGATTCATGCTCATCACACGTACTGCTGTGTGAGATTATGGGCCATCTGGAGCTGGCTTCATATGCACTTTCTGGAAAGTGCATTCAGCCATGCTATGCGGTAATAATAGATTGCAAGCTGACATAATGCCACTTGTCGATGTTTATTTGATGTAGATATACAAGATTACGTTGGTTTTTTTCCTGATCCGAATCATTTAACATTAAGTACTACCAGTCCTGCCTCAGCTGGACATTCAGTGGGGATGTTGCACTTATGTCAGACTGTATGTTTGGCCACTGGACCATCAAAATGCCATTTTTTTTTAACACACTTCTTGCTTTGCTTACTAATGCCTGCTGTCACAGTGGATATCACAGATTGTAGGGACTGCTCTTGAATTGTGGGTCATTCACTTGCATCATTGCGCACGAGCAAAGTGCTCTCGTGTTTGAACACAGTGGGGGATTTTTGATAGCATGCCTACTACCATGGATCGCACTGAACCAAAAATTGTACAGCAGATAGAGATCAATTAAAAAGCCTTGTGAAGGACATAATTAGCTTGCTGTTTATATGAAAGGGAAATCAAGATGAAGAGAGATTTAGACAGATATCGAGCGCCATACTTATTGGAAAAGAGGGACGCAGGTAGCATTTCTCAAATGGTAATTACAGTGCCCATTCATGCTCAGCTAAAGTAACTTCCCACTAGTAGCCCCAGGACAAAAATTGACTGACATTTAAAAACAATACCAATGCTTATTGCATTTTAAAATACTACTTTACCGCGGTGCTGTTTTGGTGCTTGCTGCAGCGAAACAACCCACAGACTTCTATGAATAAAGCTAGATTGGCCATTATTGGATCCTGTCGGGTAATTATGTTGTCATCTGCTGTAGATTTAACTCTCCCTTACCTTCATTCTGAATCCATCGGGGCATTACGTGGGAGGAAGTCACAGTTATTGGACTTTGCATGCAGCATTGGAGTCAGTGCACCCCTGACGGTGTTTGAGCAAAGCGAGCCTACTCCCTGTGCAGCTATTCATCAAGTGAAATATTGAAAGTACCCCCCAGATAGAGCTTACAATGAAAGCTCATCCTTTCTCATCTGATTCATAACAGTTTATGCAAACCGCGTTACGCTGTTTGTCTCTGTGATATGAGCAAATTGGCGCGGCTCATTTCCACATTCAGAATGTAATAGCCGGAGATAGCATAGCTGTGGTCTCGTAATCAGTCTGTAAATCTCTGCGAGCATAAAGCAGTGTAACAGAAGCCCTCCCAATCTCTGTTGTATCAGTGTCTGTTCTTCAGGAAAGAGAGATATTGTTCTTCCATCAGGCCTCTCTGTTCAAGAAATTACTTCCATGCTATTTCGACAGAGTGATTGAAAGACACAGACATTTTACGAGACAGTAAATGTATCTCCGTTTAAGAAGACTTGAGTTTTAGACATGTGTCCTCTGTTTTATTTATTTAAGACAATGAAACATTTAATTCAAGGGGCCCTATCGTGCTTTTGGGTTTTTTTCCCTTTCCTTGGTGTGTTATATAGGTCTTAGTGCATGTAAATGGTCTGAAAAGGCTAAAATCCCTGTGTTCCCTCCAGAGGGAGTTTCTCTCCCACACACTCCCCCCACTGCCTGAAACGCCTCCATTGGACTCCTTTGTTTACTTGACATAGTGACATCACTAAGTAACACTTGCACTTATACTGGCTAGCACACATTGTACACGATAGGCTAAGGTGCGGGACATCTCTAAGCGGTTCACCTATCACAACATAGCCGGCCAGCTGACAAATCAGAGCAGACTGGGTTCTGGTTTCAGACAGAGGGTGAAAGAGAATGAAAAAATCAGACTTTTGAACATGAAAGCATGTAAACATTTCACAGTAGAGGCACAATATACAAATATGAACCAAAAAATGTGCATAATAGGCCCGTTTAACATCACAGAACACCTGAAAATATCTTGTATATGTAAATTAACAAGTTATAAAAAAATACAGGGCTATTTCGTTTATTACACCACTTAGGCTGGTGAAGTAGTATGCATAATCATCCTCTTGTGCACTTATTGTCCTTTTTAATATTGTATTATACTTTATTTGCATACATTAGATCTTTACATGTTAGATGTTTACATTGTTGTTTACAATTGTGAATGAAGGAGAAATGATTACCATACCTGGGCTGCTGTTGGTCGGGGGTGGAAGGTCACCTTTAATGTTTCTCTATATGTTTGTGTATTTGTTAAAATAGCTATTTTATCCTATTATACCAGCTTTAAAAAAGAAAGGAAAGATAATATTATCAGAAGTGTTTCAAGAGAGAGATAATATATATATATAAAAAAAACTACTTTGTCTTGTATAATTGGTTTAGAGCACATTTTGTATTTGAATGGATTCTTAAAAATCAATAGCGAGCCTCAAAGTCAATCTTCCCGTATCCAGGTGATGCAACACCCGACAGACGGAGGACAGATCCTGGGTCTCCATAGCAACGTGAAGGAGGCGCCAGTGCGTGTGGCGGAGATCAGCGTGTACTCTCTCTCCAGCCAGCCCATCGACCACGAGGACGGCAGCGGGCAGGCTGGGCGCAAGACCAAAACCTCAGGTGAGCACGGACCCCCCCCCCCTGTCCCTCTACATGGCTCTGTCAGACCAGCGCTGCTCGCTCAAATCCTGTGTGTAATTTCAGCCCTCTCCCTGGAGCCAGCTCCCCCCCCCCAGGCCCCTCTCTTCCTCCTTCCACATGGCTCCTATTTCCCCACCGAGAGGAATAAACTCTATTAATCCCAACCTGTGGCCAAGGATATGTTATTCCCTCAGCTATGCTTCTAATGTTGATGTGAGAGTTGAACAGACTTAGGCCCTATTGCCTTACACTTTTCTAATTCTGGACGGGGGAGAATTATTGGGCCATGCTCGGACACCACGCCTTCATCCGGCCATGCTGATCCTTCGATTTTCTGGAAGTTATTAAAGAGGCTGCTCAAACATAACAGATGAGCTCATGCACCGAGAATTATTCCAGTGTCACTCAGAGGAAGATGTTTATCTTTCTCCTCTGTAGTCAGCCTCAATAACAGACATCCCAGCTAAGAGCACTGAACTGGATGTTTCACAGGCAAAAGGATGTTGAGAGAAAAAAGATCTTCCATTGCCTGATCTGTGCTCAGCTGTCAAACACGCAGTAAAAAGGGCTTTTTAGGGAATGTGGCTGCTCAAGCCAATAAAATCTGACTTGGTAGTAAAACTTCAACCACTAAAATGTTATTAAAACTTCATCAGAATGTAAAACATGAGCTGTCCCATCTACTTTGCATATAAGCTTTCAATACATTTCAGCAAGCACTTTTAGCATTATTCATGTACACAGAAAATGTTTTTGCATTAAATTGTACTCATTATTCTTTCCATGTAGTCAAAGTAATTAATTACTGATGAGCGGTGTGGAAAAGGACAGGAAATTAAGAATTATAAAAAGTACACAATATGCTGGAATCTTGATTTAAATGATAATAAACGGTTTCTGTTTGGTTTGTTTAACACCTTTTAGGCTACCAATGACAACAAATGCTGCTTATATGCTTACTCTGTTCCAAAACAAAATGTCAGCAAAGCTTCTGTGAAACTACTTTTGGTAAGACTGCCCAGACATGCATGCCTGTATTTTGATGTTTTTCCTGTGTGTGTACCTCCAGACCGCTCCCCAGACATGGATAACTATTCTGAGGAAGACGATGACAGCTACTCGTCGGAGCAGGAAGCCAGCGATGACGCAGTTCATGCCCAGGTTAGCCAGAAAATGCTTAAAACAAACCTGCAATAGCCAGCTCAATCGAATACATATACGAAATTAAAGTATAACATATATCATTTAGCTAAACAAAATTAAAGTCTGTTTGTCATATTGAACATGCATTCATACAGTAGTATACCAATCATGTTATATAAGAAGGCATTCCCTAATAGATTTGACCAGAAGCAGTTGTCCTTTCCAAGTTTTTACTCGTATAACGATATATTTCCTACATTTAGCTTAATGATTACAGGTAGAAATGTAGGGGGCACTATTATAAGATCTCATCCACCCACTCGTTTTTCACAGGATCTTTATGATGAAGACGACGAGGTCAGGAAGCCGAAGAAAGCCCGGAGGAAAATGATCCGAACCACCTCCATGACCAGGGTAAGTCGCCTCTTTTTCTCCACCACATGGGAGTGTAGCGCTCGCTAATCATTGACTACGAGAACAACTCAAGACCTGCTCTGGCTGTCGTACAAGCTTTTTTAAGGGAAAGCGCACACTGTGTTCCATTTGTCCAAGCCATTAGGACGATGTGGATGAGCACGTAAAATGAACACTGTGGGTTCACTGGAGTGATTATAATGGTCTTTACATAGAGTAACTGTGAATGAGTAATCCAGTGGACAGTTACTGGGAGAAGTGATAAGCCCGGGCCCAGCTGTCATGCACATCAAATGAGGACAGTTATTCCCTTTCAGGGGGCTCTGATTTGCATAATTGCATGTTTTCTTTTCTTCGTTTGCAGCAACCTAACTTCAAGCAGAAGTTTGTGGCCTTGCTGAAAAGGTTCAAGGTAACAGATGAGGTGAGTGTGAACAGAATAATTTCCTTTTTTGTTTTGATCGACACCCAGGAGAAACAGCACCCCTGTAATGTCTCAGCCCTACAGTAATGAAGTTTTTAGCAAGTCAGCTGTGAAACATATCAATTATTAAATTGCCCTTGGGCCAGGAGCAAATTAGCTCAGTATTGACTGTCTAAACAATATATTGCTGCGGCTAATGTCTCCCACCTGGAGAAGAAATCACTGCCGCCCAACAGAGGTACACGAATAATTATGGCTGCATTACCTCTGTGCTCATGGATGTATGATTCATACATTTCCATTAGCAACGATCTGTATGCAGAATCCATCCTTTTTCTCCACCACATAATCCTGTGATAAATGCACGCTCACGCACTTGTCCTGTTTAGGTTTGTATTTTTCTTCTCTCATGTCCCTTTTTCAAATAAAAATGTCTGTGGATGCTACATAACAGCTTGTAATCAGGTCATCAGCAGGAAGTCGACCATTTGTGTGCAACAACCCCTCCATGTCCATTAGTATTTAATCTGTATTAGGCCATTATAATGATAATAATTCCCATTCAACTGTGAAATCTATTGAATTTGTTGCCATTGGCTTGCTTTCTCTCTTCTACATTCTGACGTCACAGTCCTTAAATGAAAGTGAAAAATACCTTTTGAAGATTGCTAAGGCCTTGAGTAAAATACAAATATGCTGGCTGCAAAGAAACCCTCCCTTCATTGCCTTAATTATCAATATAATCAACTTTATCCGCTAAAAAGGAAAATTACACTTACTCTTCACATCTAAAGGAAATAAAGGGATAAATACTGGCATATAACATTACATTACATGTCACTTGTTAGACACTTTTTACCCAAAGTGACTTCCATACATTCAGTTCTGTGGGCAATCCCCACAGGGCAATTTGGGCTGAAGTGTCTTACCCAGGGACACAACGACATGCTCTCTGCATCAGCGCACTATCCCACTGAGCCACAGCCTCCCTATGTATATATAATAATATATATACTATTTGTCTTTTATTTTCTTTATCCCCTTTATATGCATTATTTGTCTTTTTCCTACAATTTTTCCTCTATTTTTTACTGACTTTGTTGTAATATCTCAGTCCTCTCTTGAACTACAGAACGGTTGTAAAATAGAAACTTAAAGATATCATAAAATAAAAAACAGTCCTTAAATTACATCAACAAAAGAATCAGGTTCCATTCTTAACTATGTAGGTTTCAGGGGATTTGACTACACCATTTATAGAAACAAACGGTATTAGGACCCTTGTGTGACATACAAGCGCCTCGAGGCCAGGGACTTGTGTTTCTCTGGATGCTTCCTGAAGCTCCAGGTGGCCCGATGATCTTTTATCAGCTCCCCTGGCTCTAATCCCTTCCTTGTGGCCAGTCAGTGTGCTGGGCTACAGCTCTATAAATACATAGCCGGGAGGAGAGGAGGGGACAGACTGTGTTTATCTGCTCCCTGCCAGCTTCTGCACTTATGGAGTGGCATTAATCACCTGATTAGTCCACAGGCAGGCTGCCTGTGTGCGGCTCCTATGATATACATCCCC
Organism: Dissostichus eleginoides; assembly: GCA_031216635.1. Lineage (NCBI taxonomy): Eukaryota > Metazoa > Chordata > Actinopteri > Perciformes > Nototheniidae > Dissostichus > Dissostichus eleginoides. Next base: position 11,189,101 of record CM062278.1, on the reverse strand, counting down.
ACTGTGCGATCGAGGACCGGCAACCTTAGCTCTCCTCCAGCACTCACTCGCCTTTTAATTGGCCTTCTTAGGACCGAGGCAGAGATGTATTTATAGCATAGATGTTCTCATTTTACAACGTTCAGTGCTCCCCTTCATTCGTTAGGCTCCATTAGCCCAGCTGTGAAAGTGATTAGTTAATGCACAGCACCAGTCACTCCCTACACTTATTTAATCCATGGCCATGATTACAAATCTCTGATTACAGCGTACTGATGTGTTGATGATGTGTCTATCCCTATATGGCAGGTGCTGGACTCTGACCCTGTTGACCAGACCCAGGAGGTGGAGGAGGATCTGGACTTACTCTACGACAGCCTGGAGGTGTACAACCAGAGCGACAGCGGGCCGGAGATGGAGGACAACGAGAGCGTCCTGAGCACGCCCAAGCCCAAACTCAAGTATGTGGCACAAGGCTGGGCATTTAGCAATATATTTTCCTAGATATCATGATATGAGGCTACTAGATATTGTCTTACCTTTTGGATATTCTGACATTGAATAATTGTTAATTGAGTAATTGTCTTTTCTTTAAAAGGCTGCATTACTGTAGAGTGATATTATTTTCAGAACTTACCAGACTGCTGTAGCTGCTCTTTTGTTTTGCCTACCCACTTTGTCATAATATCCACATTCAACATCCACATTGTATTTGGACATTTAAAAAAAAAAAAAAAATGTAAAGGAACATGCCCACCACCCATTGAACATGGAGTTTAAAGCAACAAGTAGTTAATTAATACATTTTTAAAAAGCACAGGTTTTTGATCACAACTATTGGAATATTTCCTTTTCTCCATATCGCCCAGCCCTACCTCTTAAGCCATCTTTTCAGAAATTGTCTTATTTTTCTAGGCATTCAATCATTTATGGGCGCAATCTCTAGACAGTTTGAGTGGTTTTTTGGAAATACAAAATCGAGGAAGTATTTACAACATGTCTGAAGTTGCAATTGGCCATTCAGTTAGGACTGCCCAGTTAAACAAATTAATCAAATTGTCTTCGTTTCTGTTTTCAGGCCGTTCTTTGAAGGGATGTCTCACTCCAGCTCCCAGACCGAAATTGGAAGCATACACAGCCAAAAGAGCCAGCAGAGAGAGCTGTCCTGTCCTGTAAGTTGATCACCAGTCCGCCCAGATGCCTCTCCACCACACTGTTTACCCATCAAGGTCTTCCTCTGTGGTATCTGGAGAAGTTCTTGTAAACAGGGTTAGGTAAAGGAATTGCCTCTGGGCAGTGTTTAAATATCTGGCAGTCCTCTCTGCTTATTGTGGTTCAGGGATTCCCATTGACCATGATACTACAGGAAAGATATTCTGAGCATGCAGCTCCCACCCCTGTAGATGGGGATGGGATGGAAGGGGTGGGGGGGGCTGCAGTTCTTGCCCTGGTCACCCCTAGAGGCCTCTAGTATTTATAGGGACTGACACTGAATGACCTCTCCACCACCATCACAGACACAAATATGCTCAGAGCAGATTGGATGGAGCATCCCTGAACTCCTGCTCAGAGATTTATGGCACACGGGAAGCAACAAGGACAGAGAGAGGGAGACATGCCGAGTGTGATACTTAGAGACGGAGCGCTGTTTATAAATATCTGGGAATCCATTTCAGCTTGCAATGAAACAGCCCCGAGCATTTCACACTGCTACAGCCCTCCATTTTGCTCAATAAATGTCTCCAGTCGAACTTCATGAATGCAGGCGAAGCAGTAAAGTGTTTGATCTAATTGAAATAAATTAATGTTATAAGATGCACTTAAATAGTTTCAGACAAGCACACAAGGGTAAAGCAAGTATTCAGATCTTTCACACGGTAAAATTATTCCAACACGAGTAAAAGTCTTTCACTGAAAAGAATGCAGGTTTTATCAGACATATGTACTTTAAAAAACAAATAGATTAAGTATTTATTAGGTAAAAAAATGTCCCCTTTCAGTGTTTTACTTATAATTGTTGTATTATATTACTGTATCATCAATGTCTACTGTTGTATATGAAGTAGGAGGATTTTCTCAACACATAAAGAAACAATTTACCTCAGTTTATTTAAGAAAAATCTAATTTCAATTAACCAAAATTGAAGATACATTTTTTCCTGGATAGGATGCGTATACAGAGCTGTAAGGAAAATAATCTTTTGAAGTAAAAAGACATAAAAAAATGGGTATACTCAATCACAATTGCCTGAAATGTGTTCTGTAGTACAGTTATTGGGTGAATATACTAGGTTACATTTCAACCCTTCAAGTGTGTCCATTTTTCTTTTGGGGTTTCTATGTGAGTTGGAGGCTACAGTGGAACATAGAGAAGCTTTTAGAGGTATTTGTACTTGTCAGATCTGCCACTTTCAGTAAGTTCGGTGGAGCGGTGAGCAGTGACATGTTTGTCATTTATATTCGCCAGAGAAGGTTCAAATGGTCTAATGTGTGTGTGCTTATGTGTGTTTACCCTACAGACTGGTGACTTTCTGACCGTGGACAGATGTAAAGTGCAAGGGGCCCGGTATCAAGATGACAGCAACACCGAAGCAACCGTCGGGGTATGTGTTTGGAACAACAGCAGTTTTACGTTCTGTATGTTTGTTTTTGCCAAAATCTCCTTTGAGCATCTCTTTTCTCAGATTTGTTTCCCCCTGCCCTTCTCCACTTGAGTGCCCTTATCCTCCCATGGGTCTTGGTTGTTTTCCAGGAAAAAGCAAAAATGGATGGGGTTAGCAAGGGCAAGCAAACCAAACAGCACCGTCATCCATTATGGATCAGTCGAGGAGACAAGGCGGCCCCATGCTGGAGAAATCCTCACTGATGGCGGTCGAACGAGGGGTGCTTGTTGTTGTCTGTGTGCCGTCGGGTCGGTCTAACCTTGTTCTGCTCCCCCTCTGAGCGCTGGTCGCACCGCTCCACTAACCCAATTCAAACAGATAAAATAAAACCGCAGGAACCGCGTTTCCTTAGCTAAGAGACCCTGACTTTTTGTATCTCTTCCATCATGGTGGTCTCGCATCATTATCTCCTACTTCAACAGCCATGCTCTATTATTTACCAGCCTCAACTCTTTCAACTCTTACTTTTGAAATGCTGCACCACGCACAAAAGCACAGCAAGAATACAGAACAAACCAGAACCCCAGAGAAACATTGATGTAGAAGTAGATGGGACATGACCGCGCCTGTGTTGAACGATAAACATCAGCATTGTCCTCTTCCAGCCCTTTTGGCTAATCTTTGCCCCCCCCCCTCTCTTTTTTTTGGTGCAGGAGCCAGAGACTGAGGACAGCGGGCCAGGGCCGGGGGAGGTGAGCAGCTGGGATGTCAACACTGAGCGGGTGACCAGCACTGTTGGCAAGCTCTGCAAGACGGAGTCCCAAAACCACATGTCTCCCAGGTACAGTGCTGATCCCCACATCTGGAAACATGTGCACAACAGAATGTTATGTCCCAGTGTTTCCCCTATGGAAGCAGGGGAGTTAACTGCTTTAGGGGGACGTCATGGTAAAACACTCATTCTAACAGCCCACCAAATTCAATTATCAAATTTAACACTAAAATATTTATCAGTTATCAAAATAAACACAAACCTCACACATAGGCACACATTACATCCACAGCACTTATCTAGGGAGAGAATACATCTCTTTTACTCCCGTTATTCCCCTCTTCCAAAACATTGGAGCAAGTGCCAGGAGTTGAGTTTTCATTATTTTGACTGTGTGTTAACTGCTTGCCAAATGAATCAGAGCTCACAATCCAAATTGCCTGCTAAGTTACCATATGCCCGGTTGCTGTCAAAGTAATATTCCATTTAAAAGGATATTTTTTAAATGGGGCAACATTATATCACTTCCAGCCAACTTCATAGAACATAATGAGGGCAAATCAGCATCAGAGATCTGTGGTAACAGAATATTCTCTGGTCCAGCTCAGCTGAAAACACAGAATCCGTCAGCATGCTAGCCAACCTTCACTTGTGAAACTAAAGAACAGAGGATATTAAGGATCGTATGGAATTTCAGCAATGCAGCATGAATAAAGAGACTATTCGAGCGGGAATAGGTTACTTTAGATTTATTTTCTTGTATTTTGAAAAGGGATCTTTTTTCCCAAACGTTTTGTCATGTTCTCAGCCCAGTACATTTAGGTTCCCTGCTCTTTCTGTCATGTACTTTGAACACCTCGTGTCTCCTCTCGTCCTCAGTAAAGTGGAGAACAGGCTGCAGAGGCGTCCTCGCAGCACCTCCATGAAAGACCGACAGAACTCCAAGGCCCAGAGCGACAGGACCAGCAGCATGGAGAGCGAGTGCTCCCCAGACTCAAGACTCATCGCACAGGTAAAACACCTCCGAAGATGTGACACCAAGCCGCATATGTGTCCTCTACGTATGTGAAAATATAACCTCTGCCTCTCTTTTGTGTCAAAGGTTCCCAGGAAGTCTGTGTATGACCAGCTGAACCAGATCCTCATCTCTGACGAACGCCTGCCAGAGAACATCATCCTCATCAACACCATGGAGTGGCAAGGGCAGGTCAGTGGACTTTTAAACATTAACACATTACAGTAGAAAGAGTTGGGCAGGATCAGGCATGATGGGGCTTGCCAGTAGCATTTCTTGACATTATTGCAAAAAGGCAGTAATACAAACATTTAGTTAAACCCCAGTAGCATGTTTTCTATGTGTAACATATTGACATCACTATGTAACACTTGTGCTTCTATTGGTTAGCGCTTCAACACATTGAACATGATAAGTCTAAGAGGCGGGTCATCTCTAAGTGATTGAGCAATCATAATAGAGTCGGCCAGCTAACCAATCAGAGCAGACTTGGCTCTGATTTCAGACATGTAAAGCATGTAAACATGTCACAGTAGAGCCACAAAATACAAATATGAACCTGAAAATGAGCACAAGTCGTTCCCTTTAAATAATTGTTTTCATTGCAAAATAATATTGTTTTCAGCCTTTCAATTATTTTTAAGAGTTTTATATTATATTAAAGGGAATATCTTTGGGTAAAGGACTGGCAAAACAAAACATTCAAAGACATCACCTTCAACTTTGAGAATCTGGGATGCACATTTTTTCACTATTTATAGACAATTTATAAACCAAATGATTAATGTAGAATAATAATAGACATACTAATCAAAAGGGAAAACAGTCCTGAGTTGCATCCCAAATGTTTTCCTTTGCTGTCTTTCCCACCCGATGGACCCAGCGTCCTGTGTGTCCATGATCTCATGGTGTCCCTCCTGTGTTTCTGTGCAGTATGTGTCCGAGCTGCTCCACGAGCAGGGCCAGCCCATCGTGTCCACCTGCTCTGCTGCTGATGTTCAGGCTGCCTTCAACACCATCGTCACTCGCATCCAGAGATTGTGAGTCTCACACACACACACACACACACACACACACACACACACACACACACACACACACACACACACACACACACACACACACATTAGTTGAAAGACCATAGCCACCAGATAGTGTGATCCTGCAGCCTGTTATCTAAGTGTGTGTTTACATTGGCCTGCTGCCAGAGAATTCCAGGATGCTATCGCTCAAAGGGCCGTACCGAATGTCTGTTTTTCTACTTTTAAAGCTTCTAGTGAGGTTTTTTGAGGAAGCTTAGAATCCATGCCATCACCCTTGCAGAAACAGAATATTATCTATTTTATTGAGGTATTAGAGTTGTCCGTTGGTCGGGCCGTACCATTCCTGCAAACACGTCTCAGGCCATGAGGGAATTTCTTAAAATCTGTCCCAAACCTCCACTTTCGCTGAATAAGCATTTTCGTTGAAGTCACTGTGATCTCACAAAACACATTTAGTGTTAGCCAGTGGTTATATAAATCTAATTAAGGCTTTATTCAAATGTTTATTTTAATTTCAACGTTATAAGCCGAGTTCTAAACTATTCGGTACAGCCTTATCGCTTACGCTGCTGAATTCCTCTAGTGTGAACCCATTCTATCACAATGCGTCTCTTTCCCATGAACTCTGAGTCTGCCTCCTCTCTTCCTGGGATCCATCTGCTCGGCTGCCAGCTGCTCAGGATGTCGTGTCAGAGGGAACCTGAGGCTCTCTGCGTTTGCGCCGTTGCTTCTGTTAAACCTGTTTCTCTTTAATCCAGCTGAACTTCCACTCTTTACACACCTGCTCCTCAGTCGATCTGTTTAGTCCAGCTGGGGTCATGTCATGTGGAAGGTCTCTGATGTTAACTGCTCGGTGCTGTCATAGATATAGCCGGCTCCTGGGTTTCTCCTGGAATTTCATCACTGAGAAAAAGGACAATTGCAACCCACACATAGTTAGGTCCTGTTTTGCTATTGGACAGTATGATCTTTCGACATTTTACTCAGAAGTCTCAAACTCTGAAGCATTCAGCTACCAAGTCAGTCCGTTACATGTCATTTCTTAGATATTGTTTACACTCTTTTAAGTCTTCATAGCTAAACTGAGTCGTAGGATTGTACGATCCAGATCTAAAAGCTGTTGCAATATTTGGTCTAACTCCAGAAAGACTTGCAGATTCTTGCAAGTGTCTGGTATTACAAATTATAACATGACATAATCTGGCTTTTGATACTAAGGTATTAACCGGTTTTGAACCAGGGAACAAAAAAAAGGCTTAAGACAGCCGTGAATTCTCTCACGCTCCCCCCCCCTGACACAAATCTCTGTCTTAATTGCTCACCCATCCTTTCCTTATGTCAACCCTCGCAGCTGTAACTGCAATGCACAGACACCCCCGACGATGAAGGTGGCGGTGGCCGGCGACCAGAGTTACCTCAGCACCATCCTGAGGTTCTTCGTGGAGCAGCTGGCCAACAAGACACCCGACTGGCTCAGTTACATACGCTTCCTGGTCATCCCCATAGGTAAGTCCTCCAGGATTAGTGCAAACACCAGCTAAGGCCCTGTGTCCACAAAGCGTCTTCTTCTGGCACTCTCACCACCTTTGTTTGAAAGATTAGCAACCCGCTTTTGCTGAAGGGTGTTCTTTTTTCAATAATGACCGCCTCGTTGCACATTATCCCGCTTATTACAGGGCCACATACTAAATAAACAAATGACTTGACTCCCAATATTAATAAAAAAAGATTTTATTGACGTAAACATTATCGTATTGCTTCTGCTAAGAAAAAAATGGTCCTTTCCACAGCGTACCAATGGCTTGAACTGCAACAACATAACTTAAAATGACGGAAGCACTGGTCGGGGTTTACTGTAACTGTGCTTGTCTGTTTAGTTTCTTTTTCGCTAACAAGTCCTTAAACAAAACCAGAGCAGCCCAAACCGTGTTCCTTTTAGTGTTGACTTCCTGTCTGCCTTCTTCTGCTGATTTCTCTAATGTCCCACTCTCTGTCTTTTAACCTATTTTCTTCTCTCATTGATGCTCCTCAGCAGTTGTCATTATTTTGCTTAGCAGCGATGTGTTATCGAGTATTAACAACCTCTGAAATGTCCAAATTAACCAATCAGAATCGAGCATTCAACTTAGCCATATAATAATATCTAATAAGTGCTACTTTGTGTTTGTTTGTTTGACATTGTTTTTTCACCATGAGAAACCAATGGAAGATGCCTGCCTTTAAATTGTATGACTGAGTTGGTCTTCTAACGGCCGTAGAGCAAGGAGGACGATAAAAAACACAACACTGCCCGGCTTTTTCCACAAATGGGCTTCACGGCCTTTGTTATGATGACAAATTGAGATAAGGATAAACAAACTTGGCAAAAAAAGCATTTGCTCCATTTTCTCCATTTTCTAGACAAGCTCTTTATGAAAAGTTGAGATTATTTTCAACTAGAATCGCTCAAAGCAGCCGCACTACAAAGACTTTGAAAGAGACGCATGAAAATACCCAATGTGGACTCATTCATTGCTTTTTCTCTGCACAGGTTCCCATCCCCTGGCAAAGTATGTGGCCTCCTTTGACAGCCGGTTCAACAGCATCTTTATGGACACTGCGTGGAGGGAGCTGTTCTGCAGGACGGAGCGGCCCGCCTCAGGTAGGATGCACGGCTCTGATGGGGCTACAAAGAAAGGCTGCGTGTCTAATGTTCAGCCAACTTGAAAGGGAATGAAATGGGGTCAGAGGACGGATCAGGGGCTGATGGATGGGAAGAAGAGGTTTTCCTCCAATTGCTAGAGACAGCTACAGCTTGCTGCAGTGTAGCGAACAGTCCTCGATTATGGCACGGCTCTTCCTCCTCCTCCTCCTCTCCTCCTCCTCCTCCTCCTCCTCCTCCCCTCCTCCTCCCTGTAAACTGTCTCCTGCTGCTAAGAAGCCCAGCAGGCTGTCAGAACTCTGACTCAGATACTCACCCCAAAGACTGTCAAAGTTGCAGTCTTAAGATTTTGGGCTGTTTTTTTTACCCAATCCAGTCACAGCCCTATTCTTTTTCTTTTCTCTTTTACATAACCACAAAGTATAGCGTCAAAAAGCTTTTAAAAAGAAAGCCTCTAAAGAAAAATGCCCTTCTGTTTCCTTTTAACTGTCTAACTTTTAACATGCTACTCACTACAGCACTTTGCCTATAAAAATGCTGGCGTAAATTCTTCCAGTCTGCAAGCCATAAATCATTTCGTCCGATTTCCTTAACTGGACACAATGACAGGCTTTAAGAAAAAAATATAGAAATAACCAATCTAGTCGCTGCTGATTTGCTTATTTAGGTCATACAGAGGCATCCGTTTTAAACTGAGACTGTTTCATAACCAGCTAATACTCCTCTTAGCTTGTATTCCAATCATTTTTACTCAATGTTCACTCTTCTTGCCCAGACCTTCTGGATAAGCCTCGATCATCCTCACCTATTTGCACACAGTAGGTGCAATAGTGGCAGTTCCACACATAATGTTGTATCATCTTAAAAGTTGTTCCAAGAAAATAAAAAGTATGTTAAAAAGGTACTGGGTCCTTCATGGATGGCTCTGAGTACGTTCCATCAATTAGACAAAGTAGAATGAACTGCAGAGAGGTCAAAATAAGTTAACGCTTAAAAATCCGCCGGCGTTTCCACATATCACTTTGGCAGACATACATGTGGCCCAGAGGCTTTCTGTTAGATACACAATTCATCTTGTGTGTCTTATGGCTGACTTCACCCACGTTTTTAATGGCATTTTACACTCCCCCTCCTCCTTAAATCAGTGGAATGAAAATGATTAATGCGCACTCTTCTAGCAACTGCTGTATGTGAGAATTAGCATGTGCATCAATTGTCTTGCAGCTTGTTAGTCAGACAGGAGACAGCAGAGGTTGTTAACAATCTGCCCCCCCCCCCCTTTCCTGCAGACAACATCGATGTAGCAGGACGAGTCGTTCAGTATCTGGTCGGCGCCAACGTGTCTCACCAGTTCCCCATCTCAGAGGCAATGCTCACCTACAAACAGAAGAGGTAATGTGGTTATTGTATAAACTCATGTAATGTTTGTCTGTGTATGCATGCATGCATTTGTGCTCTTTTAAAGCATGATTTCTAATCTAGAGTACTGATATAAATGCCCAGAATGTCTTTATTCTCATTCAAAGTGAGCCCTAGAACAAATGTAGCTACGACTGATAATCAGAAAAACTGCATGAGGAAGATGTTTAAATGCAAATGCATGCAAACAAGCACATACACTAAACACACACAGGGCTGTGCTGTGTGATGATGTCACTGTAGAGCAGGGGCAGGCAACCCGCTGCTCTAGAGCCACGTGCAGATCTTCTGGCTCCCTGTAGCTTTGACAATAAATAACATCGGAATATTTTATTTCATCAATGTTTTTGCACGCCGGACAATATTTCAAGGGAACACTTCTTGTGTTTGAGTTTGAGGTAATACTGTGACGCAGAAATACAAAAAAAAAAGTTGTAATATTAGGCCTACGACCTGTTTTGATGGTAAAGGTTGCCGACCCCTGCTCTACAGTCACATCTCTGGGGTCAAAGTCTTGAAAAAGTCTTGGAAAATGTTTAATTTTAACCATTATGTTTTTTTATTGTGGGGAAGATTTTTTCATTTAACTCGAATAGTGTTTAATTTTTCTACATACATTTGAAGTACATCAACACAACATTCATGAAGAACAAAAAATAATTGTATCATTTAAAATGAACAATGTTGAAGATCACTCCGTTAAATAATAACGCCTACAAGCCGTCAAAGTTATGATAAACAACTGGCTAAAGTAAACGAAATGGCAGTATACAATAATTGCTGTGGGTAAAAAGGAATTCCATCATCTTAATTTTTCACATTTGCATTTACAGTAAGAACTTAATTATGGCCCCCTTCAATTTTAAACAGAAATGCTGAACAGACACCGCACATACATTAAACACCACGAGTTGCTGCGGTATTGGATGATAATTATCTTTAGTTATCCATGATTAAAGGATTCCTTTCCCAGAACCACTGCTTAATAATAGGTTCATGGCTGGTTAGTGCATGTGACAGAGCTGCACAGGCCTTCTCCAACATCTCTCAAACACAGACGCACTCAGCAGACACTTGTTGCATTTCTGTCTGCGTTTGTTGCTTCTCTTTCTGACGTTTGACCAACCCTTGCCCTTTCTGTAAGAACAGCTTCCTATTGGTCAGAAGGTACTCAACACAACACGCAGTTTTAACACTGTCGCATTCCTTCTCCCCCCCTCTCCCCCTTTTGATTTGCATTCAAGGAAAAGAAGTTTGTATTTTGATTTTTACATCAGGTATCTAATTTCTCTCTTGTTTTGTTTTTTGAACCTCCTTATTTTCTCTCCCTCCATTTGGCTTGAGCCCCTTGCTGTGTCTTTAACATTTCCCCTCTTCACGCTCGATACTCACTTCACTTCTCTGCACTCTGTCCTGACCTCTGTCTTTGGTTTGGTGTGGCGCTTGACTCTTACTGTCCTCTGTGTGTTGTTGCTGTGAAGATTTGCCTAACAACCTTTAATAACAACCCCAACATGTTGGAATGCACTTTTTCTGTGTCATACATCCAACAAGAATGAAGAAGCCATTTTGAATGAACCCAGCAGATTGTTTGTTAAAGATGTTATATTGACTTAAAAGTGGGCTTCCAGAATCTCAGGAGGTGTATTGGTTTACCCTTATCAGTGGATTATATTATATGGAATATTTTGGGATGATTCATTTAACTAAAGTAATAATGTCATTTGCCATGTTAATGTGATATTCCGTTTAATTCTTAACCGCATCAAAACTAATGAAACCCACATATTTCTTAATATATAAATGAATCTAAGTGAAGAAAATCTCCATTCACAAAGTGAAGTCTTATATATTGTTTGACCCCATATAAACTGTTAATTATGTGAACAATGGTACAGGTTGGGATGCTACCCAATTCTTACACAATCTACAAAATAATTTAAACAAATATGGCATAATAGAGCACCGGCCAAGGTGGTCAGATTGCTGGGGGCTGCGTTCCTTTACATGCACTGGAGCGGGAGCCAGCAGCGTTCCTCGCGCTTCCGTTGTTTGCTGTGGGTGAATCTATTCTGCGGGCTCGTGAAACCCTGAGAATCACAAACTAGTTTCAGGAAATGCGTTGTTGCCGCATGTTAGAGGACAAAAAACACGTTCTCAGCTCTTCCCTGCTGAATCATGGGTGCATTTTTGAATTGTTGTTGCCTGCGTGTGTGTTAAAGGAATACTTCACCCCCAAAAGGGTCATTTATTTATCAATTCCTCACTTACCTTGAATCCTTGAAGAAAACTTTTTTTTTCTGGCATACCTTTGTGGTAAATGAAGAATCCAAAAACACATTTGTCTTGATGAATCGATGTGAACATGCTTTTTTGCTTGTTGAAAGTGAAAATGCATGTGTTCAGGAAGTAGTGAGCATACTGGATGAATTAGACTTATTATGGTTTGATTTTATGATTATATTTGTCTTTTAATTCAAAGTAAAAGGGATGAGTCATTGATAAACTGGATCCTTTTGGGGTTGAAATATACCTTGTAACTTTAATGACAAGGACTTCCGTAATGTTTTCCTATCTTTTTTAAGGCATGTATTAAACTAGAAACTCAACACTTCAGAGTAGTGTTACCAAGGTTACCCCGGCTGGACCCAAACTATCACTTAAGGTTGTAAGGAGCGTTCCCCCCATTCATCTCATTGTAACATGACCCCCAAGATGACCCCATTCCACCCAATGTGCCATTTCTTCTGCGATGGGACATGATGCAGGTCATGCAACAGCCATCCTCCCTCCAGGACCATTGAGTGTTCATGTGACCTCTGAAGTGTTAAAAAAATCTACCTAAGGTCATACTCACAGCCTCTTACCCCTCTTCCTGTTTACAGCCCTGATGAGGACTCCTGTCAGAAGTTTGTGCCATTTATTGGGGTAAGATCTTTTTATTTTCCTATTCTGAGGTGCCAGAATAATGTTTTGTGTTATTTAGATCCTTATTACTCTATTGTAAAAGTACTTTCTCTTCATGGAACCATAATTGATATTTTTAGCAATACTTAAAACGGAAAATATAGTAATACAATACTCATCACCTGTGTAATACCAACGATAGCTCTGTATAATCATTTCAGCTCTTAGATAATTGGGAAATAAATTCACTTGGCAACTTATCCACTAAATTACAAATAAATGTTAGATATCTTTCTAAGAAATCACATCTTCTATAACAGAATAAGATAAAAACCAAGAAGGCACTGAATGTTACCCCGCATAAAAGAATATAATTAAAATGTGCTAATGGATCCATGCCACCATCGCTCGATAATGAACGGTTCTGTCAAGTGACTTTTTCTACACGAGGCAACAAAGAAGACCCTCAGATGACTGTCAAGTAGAATAACTATGTCTTTATGAAAGAAATGATAGGTTTCTATCAAATATTTCTTTCAGGCTTGAGTTATGATGAAATATTTAATAAAGCAGACTTTTCACATTAATTATTTTCACACTGAAGGTTGTTTTTTTTTTGCAGGTTGTGAAAGTTGGGATTGTGGAGCAGAGCCTCTCAACTTCAGGTAAGGACGTTTTTGTTATTTTCTTTTTAAAGGTGTGGTAGTATTTTGTCAGGTTAGGGTTATTTTGTCAGGACATTTGGCCTATATATTGTGGTATTCAATAAAAAGTGTTCAAGGTCCCCTATTATACTGTTTTTCAACCATATAATATAGGTCTCAGATATATATAAAAAAAAGTCTCTGAAGTGTTTGGCTCGAAATACCAAACAGATCATGCATTGTAGCATCCCATAAACCCCTCTGTTTCAGCCCTGTTTCAAAAGTGCTGATTCTGGTTCTGTAGCTTTAAATGCTAATGAGCTGCTCCTGGCCACGCCCCTCTGCAAGATATTTGGTTGAAAAGAACACAATGGTGCTCTAGGAGGAGAGTCAGGTGATAAGGGGGGGGGGTTACCTGGTTGGCTTATGGTTACACAACCCAAAGAAACATTGTGACATCACAAAAGGGCCAAAATCTGATCAGCTCATTTTCAGACAGGATGTTATATAAATGGATCAGGACCAAGTGAGAGAATCTTTTGCCCTGAAACTTTCAGATCTCTTGACACAGAGGGGACACATGTTTATGTATACAAGACATTCATAATAGGTGACTTTTTTAAAGTGTTACTTTAAATCTTATGTAAGAGACTTTTCCCCCCCAATGTGCAGTGGATTCAGATGATGCGATGGGGGTCAACACGAGCATCCTGGGCTCCCCAACGCCCCCATCGGCCGGTCCGTATGGGAAGGAAATCGGCGGCACCCCCCCTCAGTCTCCCTCTGTGTCCACCGCACTCTCTGGAGCTGGGTATGAACACACACACACACACACACACACACACACATATGATTGTTTCTCAGTGGTAGTGTCTCTGACCCGCCTGTCCCTGCTGCAGCTCTCCGTGCTTTGGCAGTGAGGTGATGGGGCTGCAGGTGGACTACTGGACGTGGCAGGGCCCAGAGAAGAAGAAGGAGGGGGAGAAGAGGGATGTTGGACTGAAGAACACGCTGAAGAGTAACTTCCGCTCTCTGCAAGTCAGCCGCCTGCCCTGCGGGGGGGAACTCACCCCCCCACCCAGCATGGCCATGACCGTAGTCACCAAGGAGAAGAACAAGAAAGGTACGCCTTGGAAAACATGCTTATAAATCAATGTTAATGAAAACATCGGTAAGGGTTACGGAGCCAGGGGAGCTGGTAATGTTCCTAGACATAAATTGGAATCAACAAGATTAAAGCCACTGCAAACACACTTTCTATTCGTAAAACTGTGTAAAACAGTACACAAATAACACAATAAGCTAAAGAAAAAGTGTTTTTATGGCTTCATTTTTTTCTCTCCAGTGATATTTCTCAGCAAGAAGCCCAAGGAGAAGGATCTGGACTCAAAGAGCCAGGTGATAGACGGCATCAGCAGACTGATCTGCACAGCCAAGCACCAGCACACCATGCTGAGAGGTAAGACTGCTCTGTTCACACAGCTGAGGCTGCAGCGCCCTCTGCTGGAGAAGGAGGGACCTTCAATAACATTTACTTATTAACAGTTGCGTAAACAAAGTGTTTAGAGCTGTATCAAATAGTTTAAAGTTTATTTCATTTGTTTAAGCCTGGTATTTCTGCACAGTTGCCGATAAAGATTAGAATACACTTATATTATTAGTGTTAGACTTTTTGTAGATTACATTCGAGGTGGCTGTGGAGGGTTGTGTCCAAGAATTGGTGACATTTCATGAAATAAAAGGTATATTTTAATAATTTACAAAACATATCTTGTATATTTAAATATTCTGTTTTAATCCATATTTTTTCAAAAACAGCATTCTCTGCTCTAACGCTATTATAGTAAATGACTTAGTTACAATCAATATGTATCTGCGTTTCATTCTGTGCTCTTTCAACATGTCATAAATGTATCTATGTTAATGCAACTGATTAGGTATATTAATCAGGAAGAATAGAACTCAATCCCATTAATCAGTGTATTCAAATTGAGGATTTAAAAAATGTCTCTCAGTGACGTCATAAAATCAGACCACTTTAAAACCTCAACAGAAGAAATTCTTATAACCCGTGCAGACTCATCTGCTCTTTGACATTCAAATTCCAGAGCGTCCATCCTGAAATATTGAACGTGTTCTCTTCTTCGTGCATTAATCCTTGCTTCCTCGTCCTCAGTCACTATCGATGGAGTGGAGTGGAACGACGTGAAGTTTTTCCAGCTCGCTGCCCAGTGGCCGTCCCACGTAAAGCACTTCCCGGTGGGGATCTTCGGGTACACTAAGCCTGTGTGACCCCGGCCGCCCCCCCACTCCACCAGACTCTCCGCTGCACTTGTCTCCCTGAGAGGATGCAGAGAATCAGAGGAAAGGCCGACGGGCCGGCAGTAATAGTTTTCCTGTGGAAATCTTACTGTCTCACAACCACGTGTTTAATACACAACCTTCATGTTGTCAATTGGATGTTTTTGATGTTGACGTTGTTTGGGTGTTGTTGTTTTTTACACACTACGAAAAGAACAAGTACTATTTTGTAAGATTTGTGCTACCGCCTCGGAGGTATTTTGAGGTTTTATGACAATTTGCCACATTTCGATAATGGCAGCTGTGTTTGCACTTTGTTTTTGTTAACATTTTATTATTTCTGTGAAATCCTACATTTATTGTTACTCTATACGTGATGGAGGAGTGTGACGGTGACGTGCAGTGGCTGCGTGAGATCGTTTGAGGCCGTGTTTGTTGTTGAAAGTTGGAATATTGCTGTGAATCTAGATGGAATCCTTCTCTTCGAAACTCCGTTTTCTTACTCGTCCCTTTACTTTCTCACTACTTTCTAGAAAGGAACAGAAAGATCTGTTTTGCCTCGTTGCTCTTAGGGCACACTGTGTACCTAAAACAAGGAATGTTTTGAAGGTAGCTATAATGAATGTAGCTATAGAGCATTTGTAAGAATGTGTAAGCAAACACTAACATCCAGACTGTCACACCCACTTAGAAGCAGGGTCACATGACGCAGCAGTACATATTTCAACTATCAACAGCTGAATGCCAAATGTAGTTGTGACTGTATGAACTGTTTTTCCGTTCCCCCTTTGTGTTCACCTTGATGTTTCGGCTTACCTGAGTGGACGTCTCACAGCCCTGCGGATACTTAGCAAATCTCTCCAGACGTGCAGTGATGTGCCAAAGTCGAGTTGGTTTTACAGTGTGACCACCAGAGCTCTTGGTTAGTCCAAACTTCACAGTATGAAACTAAAATAGTACATTAAATGTATTCATGGTCCCTGTGGAGATCAGTATTTAGATTACTGAGATAATAAACCACTTAGTACTCCACATTTAGCCCCATTAAGCATTTGCAAAGCGTCTGCACATCCTAACCAAGCAATTACCGCTGTGTCCTTTATTATAGCGTCTTAAACATACCGATAGGTTGGACAGGTATGGGTTAAATGACTGAGGAGTGTGACTTGCTTTGACAGCAGGGTCAAGCGCAATGCAAGTATTGAATTACTTTAAATCTGATGAAAGGTGTAAGGAGCCTTGCCAGACGTCCGAGTCACTGCCTGTGTGTCTGTGTTGGTGTGCTATGTGTTTCGATGGTACTCCCTGAATAGTGTTACGTGAAACTTTTGCAATAGGAAACCTTTGGACAAAGGGCCTTCTGTATGAGGTAGTTGTTGCTTTTTTTTATAAAGTGAAGACTTTGATTGGCTGGCTTTTCTTAGTAATGTATATAAATATATACAAGATGTATTATGTGAATTCCCCCCTACTATCCACTAAATTGAAAAGCACAAATAGCTTACCTTTATCTCTTGACATAAATGCCAAATATATATTTCCAGAACTCATAACTATGAAGTTGACTTGTACAATACAAACACTATTACTACTCTCATACATTTCCCTCACTTTGTAATGCACTTTCATGTGGTTTTCTACATATTTTAGCTCAAATTGGGACACACTTTGTTTTTGAGGTGAAGTGTTATATTTGAATTGTAAAACCACTACCTTTAGTCAAGAGAAGGCAGTTTTTGTTTTCAAAATGAACCTTTTTCATAGGGATGTTGTGTTTATGTTATGGGTTTAAGCGTCCTACGAGGTCCTGATAACCCTTTCTGGCCGTCTGTTACTTTGCCACTTGATGTTGAAACGCTTATTTAGCAGCTACCACCACGCGCGTCTGCCTGGGACTAACCAGTCAAGTTTCCCTGTCTCCTGCTTTCTGAAGGCTTCACTAATCTTCTTTGAGTCGGGACACCAACTGGCCCTTACAGTATGAAACATCAGACTGAAGTGTTAGCCGGGGCAGAGGTGTTGGAGGAAATGTGTCATGTTAGTCTTTGGAATATTAAACAGGCATAACGACGAGTGTATTTGACCTTTTTGCCCTAATTCTAGAGGTAGCATGGGGGTGTTTTAAAAGACTGGATCAATGAGCAGGCATCACTTAGCATCCTTTAGCACAGCAACAAATTAACATCAGTGTTTGTTTAAATGCCATCTCATTGCTCCTGTTACTTGAAATGCCACCCAGTGTCTTTGCACAAACCCTATTTTAAATGACATGACAGTATTTTTTAATTTACCACTAAAAAAAAAAATGGATTACTCTGCATGTTTTACTATAGATGTAAATATGTTTTGGATTTTTATATTGTTTTGTTTCTTTCCATGCTCCCACAAGCAGTTGTGTTTATTAAAATTTGTAATCTTCTGTACAAACAGCTTGTCTTTATTCATACTTTCTCTTCCGACAAACAACCTGATGTAATATAATATAACAAGAGACAACCATCTCAAATCCAGCAAATGTCCAGTGTGTTAGCTCGCAGAGATGGAGGGCAGGTTGACGTAGACCTTCATGGGAGGCAGGGGTTTGATCTTGCGTCCCGCCCAGCCCCCCTTCCTCTGCCACAAACCGCTCGAGGGACGGATGCCGAGCCAGCGGTTTCGCCCGGCTTTACCAATGATCCGTTTGTTGTGGTCGATGTTTGAGACGCGTCCCACTGTGACCATGCAGTTCTCCAACACCTGTGTGTCCAGATGAAGACATTCCGTTCAGAGCAGATCATAGTTTGAAAACAACAGGGGACTATTTTAAAGATGGATACCTCACCTGGACCTGCTGCTTGGAAGGGAGCTGAATGATCGCAGTTCCATTCACTTTACGGAGCAAAACGCCACTTGTGCCTGAAAAGCAAAAATCCATCCAGGTTAGATATCATGAGTCACCACATTTACAGCAACTATAACCTTGTTACAAACGACCGAGGCACTCAGATTGCATTAAATGAATCTATCAATAAACCGCAAAAACACTTTTATATTCTTACAACTCCACATATTTTATATTGCCATGAAATGATTGTATTAGGTCTGTAGGTTGTGTATTTAGAAAAGGGATTTTTCTCAAATTAAAGCCAATAAATCAATATTTTTCAGCTTTTATTACTATAACGTTGTCTTTCTCTAGAAGCTGTATGGATCATTCTTTGATTTTATCTTTTAAGGAGATAAAGTAGACACACTATTGATATATCACATGAAATGTAAGATAACATGAAATATGTGGTGTTGTGTTAAATTGAGTTTGATTGTCCATGACTGAAGAGTATTTGGCCTTAACTGAATTTATGAATACTTCACAACCGTATGACATTTTGAAGACAAATGAATTGAAAAAAGTGTTTAACTGTTCAGAATCATAAGCAAGAGCCTAAACAGTAACTACCTGCTGCACGAATGTACTCGGATCCTTTCCCTGGTTGTATCTCCAGGTTGTTCACCAGCGACCCCACAGGAAGAGCCCCCAGCGGGTACGCATCGCCCTCATTGGCTGAGACTGCAAAGTAAAAATATTTAGTACAATGTTGTGTGAAATACAGATCTTGAGGCAAGGTTAGACGATCTTTTTACCTGCCATGCGTCCGATAACTGCAGACGTTTTAATGATGTCTCCAGGCTGCATGTTCTCTGTGGCGATGATCCATCTCATGCGGCTGCCTCCAGCTACCATGGCGATGTTAGCAGACCTGAGGAACAGAACATGAGGATACAACTCTGTCTTTAGAATCAAAAGTCCTGTGAGGTGAGAGCTGATCTCACCTGCATGGGTCGTACCGCACTTCAACCACCTTCTCGTCAAAGGGCTGGTCCACTTTGGTTGGTTCATAGCGCAGCCGCTGGAAGTCTATCATCCGGTACCTCTGTTTATGGCCTCCACCAATGCCATGTGTTCGTACCTTTCCTGTAACGTGGAAAGAAAAGGTGAACAACTCTTCACGCCTGGCTCGAGTCAGAACAGGCCCTACAGCTGTTGTCAAAGCATATATCACTGAATGATGTCAGCCTCTACCCCGGGTTAAACATGACTTCTGATTGATGACTTAAGTATAAAACGGGAGGAACATGTTACTATCAGGCTTCTCAAAGTAAAACAGTTAAACTGGTGCTCATTTCAAACAGGCCTGCAACAAGTGCTGCCTTGGCCAAATTGGGGCCCTACGCAAGATTTTGAAAATGCGCTATATAATAGAGGCCCTACGCACTGCACGTGTTCTGCGTATATGGAGGGGCCTGCCTGCCTGCACTGCCTGCAACTAGACCCTTTTTCACAACTATTCATTATCAGTTATTCTGCTAATTTCTTACTTGTTTACTAGACTAGACATTTGGGTTGTACATTTCCGAAAACGTTCAGTAATTAAAATACTGTCTATCAAAATGTCTTGAGACCCAGTGACATTTGCAAATAGCTCGTTTGGTTTATTTTAACCCTTTTCAGGAAATGGGAATATTTTCTTATCCTTAAGGACAATTACATTTTTACCTCTGTAGATAACCTATTACACATTTACAAAAACTTTACTTAGTCTAATCAAACCTCGACTAGACTTGCAGATAAAGTTTGAAAATGGATTTAAACTCTGTGCCAAATTGTAAGACTTCCTTCTATTTGTAAAAACAGGAAAAAGGCAGTTTCTTTTTTACCTCCTGCGCTTATCCCATTTAGACCTTGACTAGATTGACACTAAAATACAGTTTTTATCTCTGTTTACAACTCGTAATCTATCAGTGAAAACACAATATAGGGCAAATACAGAACTGCACATTTGCTCCCAACTTTAACCTTGTCCTCCTCAGTCTCTACCTGTGTAATCTCTGCCTCCGGTTTTCTTCATGCCAATAGGTTTGATTGTATACTTCGCCCTCAGCTTCCATTGTGTCTTGTTCTGCTTCAGAGAGGCTGTGGTGAGGAAGCCTCTGCACTGGTTTAGGACTACACCAGTCACATGAGGTGCCAGCTTTGTCTGTGCAACTCCCTGTAAACAGTAGAAAGCGATATTGATTGTCTGGTGGTTGTGCTGGGGGATCAGATCTCTGGTATGAAGAACAGGCAGGGGATGTTTACCTGTGAGGAAAGCAGGGCAGGCTGGGAGAGAGTCAGGGACCGCTGGGAGAGAGTCAGGGACCGCAGGGCTCGGGTTAGCCACGACAGCGCCATCATAACAGCGTCCTCCTGACAGATCTGTGGAGCAGAGGGCAGGTTTATCAGCTGGTAGTTTGTCGCTTCAGTTCATCTGTTTGTCCCACTAACTGGCGTGCAACATTAGCTTCAAAGTACTCCTGTTATTAACCCATTAATGCTGAACTAAACCTTGAGGATTCAAACGGTTACTGGTCGCCAAAATAGTATTACCTTCTATATTCGAAATGGCTCAATTGTGGATAAACTGTCACAGTTACTTTGCAGTAACCTTACCAAATAAACATTAGCAATCGCTAGCTTAGCCTGAGGTTAACCTAGCTCCATAAATACACCTTCCTTTTAATTTATGTTGTATTAAACCACACCGAAATGTGCCCCTTATCCCATGTCAACTTGCAATATAATACAGTTTGAGAGTAATAATAAACCAACCTTTATATTAGACTTATTTCATCACAAGCTTCTAGTCGGCGTCCTTCACAGTCCTACACGCTGCGTCGCGCACTGATGACGTGTACTCCGACTCCCAATCAGGGGTGTATTTTTTTTCTTGTTATCTTCCTTATCCTTGTACTAAATAATGTACAAGTCAAAAATTAACTGTACTATATTAAGAGCATACATAATAAATATTTGTATTTATAATTGTATAATAATAAAAACATAGAGTACATTAACATTAGATAAATCAGCTGGTTTCAATGTCGCCTCTGGGTAACATAGCCTTTTTATGTACAATATAACATTACGTTTGTACATTAATTATTAAATTAGTTTATTTTTAAGTTCAACTAAGTCAAATTCACAATTAGCTTTCTTTATAATACAGGTTACTATTATCAACAGGTATTGGGTGCTGTCAGAAGGTGAGGTGGCTAAGGTTGACACAATCATTAACTGTCCTCTGTTAATTTAGAGAGACAGCTTCTATTTAAAATAGTTGTCTGAGTTAATTATCATATTCAGTTTAGTTTTTTCAAAACAATGTACATGGTGTGTCATTGTGTGTTTCATGTAGGCTACACGCGTAATACTAGAGGAACTGTGTTTACCTGGGTAAAAGGGACGTCTGTTATATTTTCCCTCAGGAGGGTTTATTGTTTGTAGAATCATTTGGAAGATGGTAATGATATTAAAGTGGTAGAATTACTTTCTCATGTGAGTGTTGGCCACAGGTTAGCCACCAGATGTCACTAAATACTCTTGGTATTCTTTCTGTGGTGGAATGTATGGGCTATTCATAGACACTATATGGCTATGATATGGGCTGTATATATAAAGGGCTATGACTGTAGACTGGTTATCACTTTATAGTGTGGTCGTATGTCTTTAAAAGTGAGATAAAACATTAAAAATAAAGTAATTTATGTCTGCACTTTCAACTAAAAACATGTTATATTGTAGCCCACCTGTAGTGATGCCAGTAGGTTTTAGGAGAGTAATTTGATCAACTGAATTTCCTAATATATTTGAGATGTCTAAAGAGAAAAAATAATACATCCAGATCTCAAATGTTTGTGGTTAAACCCTTTATTTTATTTTAAGTTGCAATGTCTGAATTTGAAATAGGCCTAATTAAAATGTATTCCAAAGTATTCAGATTAGATTTCTGGTAATCCAATAGTTAACGGTACTAATTATTTTAACAGATAAATGGCCATGTCATTTGTATTATTTTACTGACTCTGTTATTTGACTCATATCTGAATATACATCCATGACTGTCTGACCCAACCCAAAACAAAACATGACGTCACCTTAATTAAATCAGCCGCAGGGGCTTCTGGGAGAATCTTGCGGTGCCGGAGACATTTTGGATTTAAAGGGGCTGAGCTAGCCGTCAGTCCTAGCTCTTGGTAAGTAATAGATGTACTTTCAGTTATTAATATTATAAATGTGTGAAGCTTCTATGTGACCGTGTATTTAAGCGATATAATTGTGAAATACCGTGTATATAAATGATTAACGTGGCGGTTTGAACAGCAGGAGCAGCTAGGGAGTGGTGATGCTAGCTGGTTAGCTGGAGCTAGCTATCAAAGTCGCTAAGCAGAGCGCTTAACAGATCAAAAAGCAAGCTTCACTGTGGGGTAGCTTATTCAATGAGCATTTACAATATCATTATAATGAATCTACCCGTGTTTATATAACAGGCAACATATGCCCATATTGCCACTAACACTAAATCCTGTAGATGGATGTAGAATAATAAACCCCGTTTTGCACTACAAAAGTCAAAACAAAATGAAAATGTGAATTTAATTATGATCACCGCTGGAGTTAAATGATAGACCATTTTATTTAGTTTGGGATTAACTTGGAAATGTTCAGAAGACTCTGTTTGTGTTCAATTTTCGTTAGGGTTGTGCAAAGTCATTAACATGTAGCTACCACGTCATTATATCAAATGTCGAGCTTTGTGTTTGATCAGTGCGACACCATTGTACATCTGCGTGAGTGTTATAAGCACAGGTTCCACTGCAACAATACCCCCATGTCAGATGGTCTGCCTGGCAGTTTTTCTGCATCAGTAACGTTAGCAAAATCCATGCAGGCAGTGTTCAGACCACCATTAGTGGGGAGCAGCTGGTCTCAGTGGAGTGATGGATGACTGTGGGCAGTGACAGTGGCACTTCCCTCCTGGCTGTCCCAGACCCCGCCACACCCTCCCTGATGGCTGGCTCTGCTTTGTGTCTGGAAGTGATCCATACAGTGTTGTTGGACTGCTGTTTGTGCAGTAAACAGAGCAAGATGAAGTGATCCGGTGGTGTCAAACTTCATCAAATAGACAGAAAATGTTTATCAAGGGAGATGGCACAGACATTGTCCACTGGCTTGTTGATGCACTCTCCATGTCTCTTTTTTTCCCCTTTTCTACCCTAGTATTTTATCATTTTAATTCATCAAGCACCACACCCTCTCTCAAACGGCCAGTTTCTGCAGCCTGTGCTATGTTTTGTATTTGCTCATGAAGTATTTCCAGCTCAGCTTTCTCGATACGGTTGTATAAAAGAAAAAAGTAGTATTTAGTGGTTTCATCATGCCCTTAAGTCAGGAAGATTTATACTTGGCAGTATAAAGTACACAATTATACGCAATTACAGGTCATTCAGTTTATCCTCCAAAAGCACAATCGATTTGAATGACTGTAATGCAGTGGTAGGGAAGGATTCGGCGAACGAGGCCCTGAGGGAGCTTGATGGTGTTTTCTAAAGGGAGATGCGATCATGTAAGGCTTGAGGCCTCTGTGGAGATGGAGGCTAAGAGTGGAGCTCTGGATGGACAAACACGAGAGAGAGATGGCAAAGTTCTCTCTATAAACACAGCACTATCTTTCATAACTCTGTGCAACCCTCTCTGGTATTTGATATTGGTTTCTGGGCTGGATGTGCAATGACTCCTGCTGCAATATGATATGACCTTTGATCCTTCTGCAAGGTTAGTCATATGACAAGTCAGTTCCTGATCCACCTCATCAAAACAATGTCAGAGTAAGACATGTCTATGCAGTTGTTATTGTAACAATGTGTTTGTTTCTTTATAATAAAAAATACATTTAGCTATTGTGGTGTTTGAAGATTCTTTGCTTCATAGGAGATTATGATTTATTGTTGGTTAACTAGTTGAATAAGAAACATTGCTTCAGTGGAGGTGCCTTTTAGGTCTGGTTAACATCTGGGAATGCATTAACACTACTCTGGATTGATTTTCCTCATGAGACCAAAGGTGGTCTATTGCCAGATATTTAGGGGCTAATATGAGTTAAGTCTAGTATAATCATGTTATCAGAAACCAGATAGTCCTTAAATCACTGCTGTGTCAATAAGCCTTTAAAGTCCCTTAAGAGGTTTATACATTTGAAAATGTTCTAAAATATAATAGTCCTTTGTCTGGTGGCTTCAAAATGTTCCCATCACTTATGAGCTGGATCGTAAAAGCTAAATGATTGGATCATGGATTATAAGTGAAAGTTGTCTTATCAGAAACTCTATTGGTTGGTCCTAAGGTGTGAATGTATTGACGTGAGCTTTTTGTAGTACAATGACACAGTAGGTGTTGGCCTTGCAGTGGCTTACATGGTAACATGTAAATAGTGTCATAGCCCACCCTTTTGAGTCTCATCAGATCCATCCCTTTGTGTCTGATGAGTGCAAAGGAGCAGAGTCTAGATCAGGCTGTGTCCCTCCCCCATCAGACCTGCATCTCCACCCTCCTCTGCTCTCCTCCAGCTGTGGGCGGGGCCGTCTCTCGATGTGCGCCCTGAGCTCATGTTGTTGTTTTTCATTCTGACGGAGCAGTGGGAAGGTCATCGTCATCCCGCAAGCAGCTCTGTCCTCCTCTCCCCACCATCGGCGCTCATCTCTCTCATCCCTGTCCTCTCTGATTTCCATCTTCCTCTGGCACCCTGAAGGTTTCCTTTTTCATTTGAAGGAGGATCGCTGTGGATTTGCACCGTCATTTTATAATGCACTTGGCCAGCGTTTAGCGCTATTGCTGGAGGAGGAGTCATTATTTCATCAGATTCTCACCGTGCCAAAGTATGAGACTCTGATCTGCCACTGAAACTGAGGTTAGTTTCCTGGTCCAGCAAGCTGTGGCCAAACAATGACTGCATTATTCATATATGGCTTAAACCTTTAGTAGGCATTTAGTGGGTTTTGTAATGGATATCTAGATTCTTTGTAATATTCCCCTTTTTGCATTGTTTTTCATCCTAAAAAAAGGCTATACTTTGATTACAATAGGTCGTTTTACTGAAGTGATCCTATCTGTTGTATAATCAAACATCTCTTAATGCACCAGGTCTCATCTTCACCGGCTTCTGATATAATGATAGGCTCTGAATGAGGGATTTATACTGTGTTTACAGAAGTGAACCTTCCTTCTTAATGGCTACTTAACTGGCTGCTGCTGAACATGACTAACACTTGATCCTGATAACTCCTGTACCCTATCATGAGGTCTATTGGATAAAAGGCCAAATGACATGATTCTGAGCTGCAGTTTATAAGTGTAATGTGTGATGTGTACATGGTGAGTGTATTTTAGTATTCTAACTAGTTATAGCTGGTACATTTATTATTATCTTGTGATGCTATCATTAGTTTAATGTGCCCATGTTTTGTATGGAACACCAGCAAAGTCAATGTTAAAGATGAATTCAAAAACCAGCCTGTTGGACTTCATCACAACTCTTTAAAGACGTGGGACATATTAACTCCAGCAGTCTGAGGAAAGCAACAGTGATGATACAGGTGTCGGTGAATGATACGAATGCAAAGCTGCTTGTTTTTGCACTGACTGACATGAAAGCGCTTCTTCTCTTGTGAGCTACTTCATGCTCTCAGCTAGTCAGGCCTTTCATCCAAACAGGCGTTTAACTGCTGAGGCTCTGAGTGACTGTACTGGGTAAAAAGCTGTCTGATCCAGGAACATGCTTGATCTTTCAAAGAGATCATTTCAAATCATGAACATGCTTGATCTTTCAAAGAGATCATTTCAAATCATGTTCATGGAAGGGAAGAGCTTAGGCACCAAACCCTTCCAAGGAGAAAAGTACTGTAGGCTCCAATTGTGAAGAAAGCTTCTCACCCGTCTGACATTTCTTAATGCAAAACCTGGGTTTTATAATCCTTTACTTTTATGTTGGGCTTTTTGTAGCATAGTGATCATAGAGAGCAAGAGTCTAAATTTCAAACTTCTATACAACAGTCGTATCTTTGCAAATGCAAATTAAAGTCAGCTTAATTTGTTTAAAGCATGTGATAGACTGTAAAGTACTGACTCATGTAGTGACAGCACAAAATGGCCCTCAGTTATGTGCTGCCTGTGGTCGGATTTTCTTTCGTGCAAGTTCTCCCCAAACGTGTTACTTCTTGTCTGCTGACCATTTCACTGATTGTAAGCCCTCCCTCTGGTAGTTCTGTTTTTGGTGTACTTAACATGAACTTACAATGACCATTACAGGGTTTTCTTAGGAATTCTTTCCTTTTGAAATATTTTGATATTTTATGGGGGTTTTTTTAAATGCAGAGCAACAATGAGATCACACTTCTTCTAGACATCCATGAAATGTGATGATCTGTAATCTCTTGAAGTGGTTCAGAACGAGTGCATGTTACTATTAATCTTTAATATGTTGTTTGATTAAAACTGGGTCATTTGATGGGGGAAACGCTTCTTTGAAGAGGTTGGCTGTCTCTGTGAACTAGCTTTTTACTGCTCCTCCAGTAGCTCCTGTAAAGAGATCATCGTATATATTGTGCAATGAAATAGTAAATTGCAGAGGAGACATGCATAAAGTCACCTCTGGGTACCGTGTAGAATGTGATCAGTGTGAACCATCAGCAATGCTCAAGCTTTTAACATCTTAAACGAGATGCAAGCAGATTTGCATCAAGCTTACTCCGCCCTTCACTTTTCCCATCACTACCCTGAGGCTTCAGGAATGTTTCTTTGTGTACGGAAACATTGGCTATTTCTTCGAACAATATGCATTTTTTGAATTCTTCATTGGATTTAAGTAAGGGGGACCAAAGAAAAGTAAAGCTTTTAGTCGGAGTAAGTTGGAGTTGTAAAAACAATATCCTTTCACATCTTAGCTGTATCCTCCCATTCACTCTGTACTGGTAGGGTACCTGATACCTTTTAGTATCGATCGCTGCTCCTCTTCTTCCTCTCCGGATCCTCCAGCTGGTCGTACACAGGCTCCAGTGTCATCCCGATAATATCTACCGGCTATCTGACATCCAGTTGGCCATTAGTTAACTTTAGTAGCTGCCCCAGCGTGCTCGTGCAGTGTCCATCTTTACACGTATTAGCATCATAAACTGCCCTGCTGTGTTAATACATGATGCAACATGCACAACATCCTCTTTAATGACTGGATACTAGCAACACACATGCAGTTGTGTTTGTTTCTGCTAATGCTTGTGTCAGCTGTAAATGTGCCAAGGGTCCTCTCAAAATGCACCAGAAAGCCGTTTTTCTTTTGTAACAAGTCAGAAAGCTAACAACTTAAAGTGGCCAGCCATTAACGCTGCTATTATTAATTGGACGGTTGGACTTGCAAAGCTTTTTAGGCAAACGTTAATCAATGAATTGTATTAATAATCATCTGATGAATTGAATATAATGAAAATAATTGCAATTCCAAAGCCATTTCTAATTATGTTAGGATAATATTCATTCTTAACCCAGCTGTCAATGAATATTAAGAAAATCATTTCACATCTTTTGTACCTATGTTAATTCCAGCTTTCAACCAAAAGTTGTTCTCTCTTGTTCTCTTAGCAGATGGCTCTCAGCTGGTGTTTAGCACTGCAAGCCCCTCTTCCATAACCTCTTATTCCCCCTGCTGCAGAAATACAGAACGCACTAGCTTTACATTGCCTGGAGCCCATTGGGAAGGGCAGGGCCGCCTTTGGCAGCGACATTACCCTGATGTATCCACCGGGGACGTGGCTCTGTGAGTCATAGACCATCTTCAGTCTGTTTGGGGAAAATGGCACATGTTCCATGCACTCACCCAAAGGTCTGGCATTTCTACAGAGCACACTGTGTTATTGTCGACACTGGAGTTTTCTGCGACTTGACCAGATGCTGAGATGTATTTCTGAGGCTTTTGTCATGTCATCCTCTCCTTGACTCTCCAGCCAGTCATGCAGCCGGCTAGGCCTCTGTTTGGATAAAGAGCTGGCACCAGGAGCACTGCAGCATCTGTGTGCCCTCTGTCACTCTGCAAGCTGTGGCCATGCTCACAACTAGGGCTGCACAGTTATTCCAAAATGTATCAACTCACACTGACTTAAATATACTTATACTTTGGCTAACGTATAAATAATTATCAATCCGTGCAATATGGCGAACCTTATCGCCATTGCATTTTCTGTCAAAATCATTTAAATAAGTGATTTATTTTCCAAATGGAGCAGCCCCATTCAATTATTATAGGTTCCAACAGTCTGTCCAAAAGAGTCATATTTTTTCGGCAATCCCTAACACGTCAGATATTACACACATGCTCTGTATGTGTACATTCATTAAACCATTTTTCCTTTGGTCAGAGTATAACTTATGTGTTTTATAACAACCCTCCTTCTTATCGTATTGCATTCATTCTGGGGTTTTTTAATTAAAGAAATGATGACCGACCCACCCACTCATGACATTTGAATCTCTCCTCTCCCTCTAGTGATAAACCGTGAGTTCATTACCTTTTTATGGCTGTCTCGTTGCTAGTGGATCATGCTAGCGGAGCAAAGAAATGACTTGTTGCATCAGGGCGAGGCTTTACACACTCAGACGTGATATCTTTAAACAGAGAATGGAGAATGGATTCCGTCGGTTCCCCCTGCAGAGAATGCTTCAGATGGTTTATAGTGGTGAAGATCATTTGGAATTGAAGATACTTTGAATTAAATAGAGGAAAACGAATAAGACATGTCAGCCGAGCTCTTGTGTCCTTTGCTGTGAATGAAAGTGTTAAACAAGCACAGCTGCATCTTCAGAAGACCGTTTCAAACATGTCCTTTTAACGTGGCAGCTGCTGCCGTGCAAATGTTCCCACAGTGTCCAGCGAGCGAGCCTGTTGTAACGGTCGTTTTCCACTCCTTTTTTCTCAGGTTTCCCTAATCTTACATAGAATATGTCCATCATGGTGTATCCAAGAGAAGAGAAGCTGGAGAAGCTTACTCAGGAAGAGATCATCTCCAACACCAAGCTGGTGATCCAGGGTCTGGAGGCCCTGAAGAACGAGCACAACTCCATCCTCCACAGCCTCCTGGAGACCATCAAGTGCCTAAAGAAGGACGAAGAGGCCAACCTGGTGCACGAGAAGTCCAACCTGCTCCGCAAGTCCGTGGAGATGATCGAGCTGGGCCTGGGAGAAGCGCAGGTGAGATATTGTTTGGTCGACAGAATAATATGAGCTTAAGAGAGAATTAGGTGGGTTACAATACAGCAGACAAAGAGAGAATGGTTCAGAGTGTAAGGAAAGTGAAGGCATTTTTTATATATAGCACAGTTCAACAACTAGGCAATTCAAAGTGCTTTACGAAAACACTCATAGCTTTACAACGTAGTTTTTTAAACGCATAAAATGACATGTGAGTACCTTTACAGTCATTCAAGAGCCAAGAGAACAGAAATAACAACGAGTTAAAGCAGAATAAAACAAATTACACCTTATAATAAAAGTAACAGTGATGTGTAAGATTTGAATAATTATTTGATTTAATAAAGGGCAGCAAAAAAACTGAACAAGTCTTCAGCCTGGATTGAACAGAATGTAGTAAATTGGTGTTAATCCACCGAGTCATGTGTCTTTTGGTTGTGAGTTTCTGCTTCCTCATTCTAAACCGAGTTTGTGTGGTGATCATGATTCATTCAGACTCAGTTTGTCCTCTCCTGTGTTGCCGCTGCGACATTTTGTCCCGTAAATGCTCCCAGTTCCTGAATGCTGTCTCTATCGCAGGTGATGATGGCCCTGTCCAACCACCTGAACGCGGTGGAGTCGGAGAAGCAGAAGCTGCGTGCGCAGGTGAGGAGGCTCTGCCAGGAGAACCAGTGGCTGCGCGACGAGCTGGCCAACACCCAGCAGAAGCTGCAGAAGAGCGAGCAGAGCGTGGCCCAGCTGGAGGAGGAGAAGAAGCACCTGGAGTTCATGAACCAGCTCAAGAAGTACGACGAGGACGTCTCGCCCACTGTAAGACATGTTGTTAACGATGCATGAAGCTGTATTATTATGTTACTTGGGTTGAAATAGTTTGATTTATTTTAATTCCACCATGTTTTATGTGCAGGATCCTTTAAAATACATTATTCCTCTTTAGCATGAAAAGCACCGAGTTCAATTGACGGGATAGAATGTTGTTTTATTTCTCGGACTATGCAGTTAAATGACTTGTTGTTTATTATAAGCAGAATGGGACAGAAACAGTCAGAAAACAATTGACACATCCAGTGCCTGATCCTACTTGGAATATTTAGTATGCATTTGCCTAAATGACTCCAAGGGGCAGCAAACAGTCGATTATATCTGATACAGGAAGAAGATCACAGCTTCCAGGAATGAGCCTTTCTGGTCTGGTCCTTATTGATCCAGCAGTTCAGAGAAATTGCTGCATATTCTGACCGTATTCTTAGTCACAGAAGGAGGCTGTGTTTTCCTGTGTCCCCTAGCTGCTCATTGGCAGGAAGCCATCCTGCCAATAACCTGAACTCCTCCTGGAATCAGCTTTTCTCATATTCAACTTATAACAGGCTTCTGTGTTAAAGCCCAACTGAAATCTCATTTAGTCATTTGATAGAACACACACCAGTGTTCATGTGAGGTTTGAATAGCTGTATCAGAATAAGAACAGATCTCCACACAGTAAGATATCAATCTACAGAGGCAGTTACCTAATGTCAAACTAATGATAAACTAAGGGGTATCATCATGAAACCAAAATATATCATATTTCTCACTTAGGGTTTCTGGTCTTTTTCTCAAATGACGGGAAACACAGATTACAAATGACCACCAATGGCATACTTTTCTGAATATGAGATATAGTTATCTTGATAGCCATATCGTCTTAAATATTTAAAGACTGCCGCAAGATGGTTGCTGTCAGTTAACATGACTGACAGGTTTGTTTTCTCCTCTCAGCAGGAGGAGAAGGACCGAGAAACACCAAAGGACTCCCTGGACGACCTCTTCCCCAACGACGAGGAGGAGCACGGGCAAGGAAGTAAGAGAACAGGATCCATCCCTTCAGCATCATTATGACAATTCTTCTAAGAAAGTTTGCTGCCATAATGTTAACGTCATCATTCAGAGTAAAGAGCTAAAAAACATGTTAATCAAAAAGTATTTATATAATGTGAAGAAAATGTTTGGGCAATAAGGATTTTGTGGACTCAAAGTAATCACACTTGGTGACGGGACAATGTCTCATTTTTTATTCATGTTCAATTCAATTGTTCCCGTAAGCTCACCTGCTTTGAATGAGGAAATCTGGCATATTTAGCTGTAATGCTAACCTCATTTAGGCCTGATTATCTGGTGTCCCACCCCTCTCTCAGTAAATGAACATGACTATCCATACAGTGCACTGGGTTGGATAATGTTGTCATGCCAATAAATACTTATTGGATTATAATCCATAATCTAATTATTACATAGATTTGCAAATGGAGTTTTCATCAGGTCTGAGTTTCCCTCTCCTTTGACGTCCAAACTGACCTTTGCCCTGTGCTGCCCCCCCCCCCCCCCCCCCCCCCCACAGGTCAGCACCAACACAACAGTGCGGCGGTGGCAGCGGCTCAGCAGGGGGGCTACGAGATCCCCGCCCGCCTGAGGACCCTGCACAACCTGGTGATCCAGTACGCCTCCCAGGGCCGCTACGAGGTGGCTGTCCCTCTCTGCAAGCAGGCTCTGGAGGACCTGGAGAAGACCTCTGGACACGACCACCCCGACGTGGCCACCATGCTCAACATCCTGGCCCTGGTCTACAGGTCGGAAAGGCCTTCAAATATGAGCTTCTGCTAGTTATTCCTCCTATTTTACTGCAAACACAACAAGAAACACTCATCATGTTTTACCGTTCTTTCTCATTCAGGGATCAGAACAAATACAAAGAGGCCGCCCATCTGCTCAACGATGCCCTGTCCATCCGTGAGAAGACCCTGGGCAAAGATCACCCCGCTGTAAGACTCCACCATCTTCATAGCAACCATATCTCCATGGGGACATATTCATAGATCAGATGAGTTATCTGGTGGTGGTTTATTATTGCACATGACTCAGTAGACTGAGAGGCAATTGCCTCACAGTCTACTGTACTTTTTGTTCTGTGCCGTCAGTTCTTTCCACCATCACAGTATGGATTTCTAACCTGTGCCTGCAGGCTTTTAAGGAATCAACCACAGCTGCTGAATGGCTGCTCTTACTTCCAGAATAAACCAAACCACAATGAGCTTGCAGTGAGACATTAAACATTAAATTGTGCTTTTTTTCATAGCCTCTGGGAACAGATTTGTATGAATGATTTACACTATGGCAACAAATGACGTTGTGAGGCATAAAGGAAGCTACTGCAGCACATTGTTTGCTTCATATTGTTATTACTGCTGTCACTCAGTCTGATCCTGGACACAGAATAATTAAACCCAAAGGATTATTACTACCATCCTGTGTAATCCAGGTGGCTAACATCCCAGTACAAAACAAAACAGATAAAGGAATTAGCCTCATTTATATATTTGTTCTCTTCCTGTAAATCCAGGTTGCTGCGACGCTGAACAACTTGGCTGTGCTGTACGGAAAGAGGGGGAAGTACAAGGAGGCCGAGCCGCTGTGCAAGAGGGCTCTGGAGATCAGAGAGAAGGTAGGCCACATCCCTGGATCACCAGGAGATCCACCCGCAGCACTCGCTGGCAGTGAACAATTAGCCCATTGTATTAAAGTCATTCAAAGTGGTAATATTTCCACAATGTAAGATCGAGCTTCTCTAACACCAGCGACTATAAATAGGGAAATTATTTTCTTAAATTATCTGTGAAGTTTCCACTGGGGGACATTCCCGTGACGGACAAGTTTAATTGAGATAGATGAAAATGGAGAGCAGGAATTAGGCAAAGGGACAGCGCTTAGCAGAGCACAATGAGTTTCTCCTTCCCTAAAAAGCTTGATTCTTTATCCTCTCTATTGATCAGCCAGCCTTTTAATAGATCTCCTGCAAGCTGTAAATAAAGGAGACATTCAGAGAGAAAGCTAAAGGCCTTGAGGCAGCAGCACAAACTGATATCTTATTTGTCCCTGATTTCCCTCAGGTCCTGGGGAAGGACCACCCAGATGTGGCCAAGCAGCTGAACAACCTGGCTCTGCTCTGCCAGAACCAGGGCAAGTACGAGGAGGTGGAGTACTACTACTGCCGGGCCCTGGAGATCTACGAGAGCAGGCTGGGGCCAGACGATGCCAACGTGGCCAAGACCAAGAACAACCTGGTGAGAGACACGTTAAAACCACTACATCTGCTTTTATTGTGCTTATTTTCTTTGCTATACTTTGAAAATAATTGCAGTCCCGGTTGAGCTGTGAAGGTACCAAGATAAACACAGGCAGAGCTTAGTTATATTGTGAGCAAATGACTCATCTGTTCTGTCAGCCAGAGTGTCTCTGTGGGGGCGAGTGTAAACTGTTACCGCTCTCTGCCTACCAAGCTTCCACTGGAAATATCTTTTAAAACCATGATGTTTTTCAGATATTCACTGCACCAGAATTTTAAAAGGGAGACTATTTTATCCAACACATGCTTTTTCAAAACAACAGTTATGAAAGGAAGGTTCATATTATGTAATGTCACACTTCAGTACAATAGCAGCCTCATTAATATGGCTGTGTATTGGCAGTAATGTGGCACTTATCATGATTTAATGGTAATGCTACTGAAAGCAAGTGGGTATATTGCAATTTAAAAGAAACAATAATCGTAGTTTAGGGAAACTGTCAGTTGTTTATCAATCACACCATACTAATAAAAACAGAGTTAAAAAAAGAATTTACATTTTATGCATCCGAATAGTAGGATCCCACACACTACCTTTGGGCCACAATTAGCTAAGGAATAACCATTTATCTATTTGCAACATCAAATGTAATGAATCCAAAGTGATTGCAGGATTCTTTAGAAAGACTATTTTGGTAAGTACAGTAAGTTATCCACATACTTGTACTGGGGCTTGGTCCCTATGCAAAGGACAGGTTCAAATTTGTCTTGGGACCAATTGTGGCGTGTCATTCCATCCGTCTCCCCCTTTCAACACTATCACTTAAATAAAAGCACTGGTTGCCCAAACAAACTTTTAACAAACCAACAGTGTTGTTGTGAATCCATACGGTATCACAGAACATACTGAGTGTATCAATATTTCTACCCGGTCTCACTGATGAAGGCGAGGCTGTATGGAGACAGTAAGGGAGCCTCTGAGGTCCAGCCCCATCCTTTCTGAGTCACAGCGCCTTGGGGAAATATGCAGATCCACATTGTGAATCCCTAAAAACTCAAAATTTTCTCTCTTTTGCTCTTCTTCAGGCGTCCTGCTTCCTCAAACAGGGGAAATACAAGGAGGCGGAGATTCTGTACAAAGAGATTCTGACTCGTGCTCATGAGAAAGAGTTTGGATCTGTTGATGGTAAGGTCTCATCAGAGATATTGTAGATTATAGTGTAAGGCAGCACACATTTCAAAGGTTTACTTCTATATTGCAGTGGTGGAGTCAATCAACACAATAGAAAAACAAATGTGTCCCTAGACAATGGTGGTGGGTCAAATATTTCTTTAAAGATTATTTTTGGTTTTGTTCCTCCACTATTGTCTTATCCTCCATCTACTGTTTGTCTCACCCCAGCGAGCGGAGTGAGGGATGGACAGATGGTTAAAAAGTGGACGATGTTCTAACCTTCTCCATTCAGAGGACACAGAGAATCTAAAACAAACCTTTTGAAGAATAAAGAGTTTACTTGTCTGAAGAACTCTGGCAATTTTCTTCTCTTTTGGTTTAAGTGAAGCCGTTTGTTGGCTTTTCTCCGGGGATTAGATTGAGTGCTTTGAAAGGGAATAAAAGAAAGTCGGCACAATGAAGCGCTCTGACGCTTTTTAAGCAAAAGCATCTTTCCTCTTTCTGAGAGATTTCTTTTTCACGAGTCACTTGACTTGACATTAGCTCTCGGATTGGAGTTGAAGGTTAAGTGAAGCAGCAACAGGAACGCTAAGCAGCAACAGTTTGTCCCTGGGAAGGAAAGAAAATTAGGCTTTATATTTGATCAAAAGCAAATGGTGTTAAATCACTTTATCTTCGGGTCAAAAGGGCTATGTTTGTGTTTTTCAATGGCATATTTAATGAAAACAGTGCATTAGTAAGTAGAAATGGTTGCGTGTAAATGTCAGTTTACTCATATCTGAAAAAGACGGTCATTGTTTCTATAATAAAGTGCATTTATAGTGCCTTCTGTATTGAGATATAATGTCCCATCTCTTATTTTATTTCATGAAGAATCTGAAAAATAATATTTATAAAAATATTAAATTCAAACATTCTTAAATAATCTCAGGGATTATAGTCATATTTACCACTGTCAGTAATATTGGGCCAGTGTTATAATGTTTAAATTCCATCTTGAAACTGATGGTTGCAGATGCCAGGATTCACGAGCCTCTTCTGATATTGTGTAGCACAATGCGTAGAAACAATCCAAACTGCTGGGAAAAGTGTCATCTCAATGTGTATCATGAATAGTTCCTGGTGGACTCAGTGAAACATCCTGAGGTCGAGCAGTTAAGCTGTTTTCCAGTCCTGTTGAACCGTGTGTAGACCATCTCTCCTGTGTGTTTGTCTGCAGCTGAGAACAAGCCCATCTGGATGCATGCAGAGGAAAGAGAGGAGAGCAAGGTGAGGGGGTTGTCATGTTATCCTCAAAAATATTTCAAGCAAATTCAATTCAATGAATGTGTCAAATCGTAGCTGGCAACATGAAATACAACAGTGCTGTAGCATGGGAAAGAATAGTGAAATACAATCCTTTATTAGTATGTTTCCTACACACACACACACACACACACACACACTATAAGCTCCAGCGAGCATATGGTAGTTTTATGTAAACACTGGGAAAATGCAGCTGATCCAGTTTTAACCTCCACTCCCAGTCACGCTCTTTTTCTCTTCCTCTCCTCCCTTATTTACTTCCAGGGCAAGCACAGAGACAACACGCCCTACGGAGAGTACGGAGGCTGGTACAAGGCCTGCAAAGTCAACAGGTGAGGCAGAGCGGGATCAGCGTGGTGTAAGGCTAAGTCAGAAATAAAGACATGTCATAAAGGCCAGGGATTAGTCTCTTCACTTTAGTTCAAATGTGTTCTTTTATAAATGTGTGAAGTTTATATAATGTAGAAATGTTTTTTTATTTTTCACAGTATTTTTTTATTTTATTTTAAATTTACAAAATGAATAATTTTACTTAAAATGTTACTTAAATTACCTTTTATTTAATATTCATAAAAAAAAATTATATAGTCAAGCATCGTTTTTAAAGACACCAATTCATGGTATTATATTTGTCAAAAGACACAAAAAAAGACCTCTTAAAAATATGATTTAAAGAGATAATAATGAACACTAAATAATAATAAAAAAATTATCAAAAAACTAACAATTATTTAGTTTAAAAAATCGAAATAATGAATTAATGATACTGTTATTTGTTTAATGTATCTACAAAATGATCCTATATATCACAGAATAACACAACACCTCCTACCTGAAACCCCACACGGGATTTGTTTCCCTCTGAAACTTGAGACTAAAAGTTTCCAGAACTTCTTAAAATCCTTTAACTCGTCTTTAGGATAAATCAAATTCCTTCAAGATAAAGTCTCCGTAGTCATATGACAGGAAGCTTTGTTGTGAACGTTTTTAGTTTCCTCACCTTTGCGTAAATATTGTTCTGCCTGTCCCATTGTCTAGCCCGACAGTGAACACCACACTGAGGAACCTGGGGGCCCTGTACCGCCGGCAGGGCAAGCTGGAGGCTGCTGAGACCCTGGAGGAGTGCGCTGTGAGGTCTCGCAAGCAGGTCAGCGCACATTGACTTTACAGACAAAATACCTGTTTACTTATCAGTGTCCTGTTTATGTCAATGTTTATGTCGATGCTTAAATATGTCCCCCAAATCTCACATGTTTCTTTCCCTTTCTTTACAATGCTATGGATCCAGAGCAACACAGTAAGTGGTTTGACTCTCACCGATGGCCCCCATAGAGCCTCCACCTCTCACCCCTAACACCACTCCCATCTTTCAGACATTTCAAATGTTCCCTTTGTCTCTGCCACTGTGACAGTGATTCATTTAAAGAGACGGACAACATCAAATCCCTTTAATACCTCCATGTAACTCTACACTCTCATCCTAATCAACCAGCTAATGTCTACCTCAGAGCTAGTTCTAATTACTGCATGTTTGTGTTTTTGTTTGTGTGTGGCACTTGTGTTTTGTTCCCATCAGGGCATCGACCCCATCCACCAGACTCGTGTGGTGGAGATCCTGAAGGATACAGACGGCGACAGGCGGAGGAGCAGGGAGAGCCTGAGCAGCGTTAAGTATGAGAGCGGCTCTGAGACCGGAGAGGAAGTGAGTATTGGCGCCGATTGGAATGGGGTGAGTACAAATCCACTAAAGAGTCCACACAGTGGTACGCCTCGCTGGTGAAACAAGGTGGAGATCACAGAGTGGACTGGTACAGAACATCCTAGACAAAAACAATATGACATTTTCAGACCATGGCAAGATAATACAAATGTAATATAATATATTGATTAGCTTTACAATATTATTTTACAATAATTTGAACCACAATACAGTAAATAATAAAATAATAACAATAATATTAGTATTAGACGACATGAAATAAAATAAAATGGAATACAATAAATACAAAACACATATACATAAGTGATCAATATAATAACAATTTAAAATAAAGACAATTGTACAATAAATATAGTGATGAATAAAATAAAAAATGCAAGAATTCTGTAAAATGAAATAAATCAAAAATGATTTCAATAAACGCTTATTAGTCAAAAAACTTGCTGAGTATGTAGGTTTACTTTTCTGTTAACAAATTGAAACACTTCCTGCTTCTATTAGGATTTGAGAGCAACGGTTAACATTTAACAGGAAGTAGATTCTTCTGCCTCCTGTACCAGGAAAGAAGCCCCTCTAGATGATGCACGCTCAGGAAGCCCTCGCTCCAAACAAATTAGTCATTCCTGCATGACCTATTTCATGATGTCAGTGTTGCACATCATCACAAGTTACAAATGAGTGACCTGATTCATTTATATATATATATATATATATATATATATATACTAATTCTTGATTCACCGTCTCTGTACCAGTCCATAGCCTCCTTGTAGACGTGCCTTGTTCCTCTCGTGAGGTCATTCTGATTATCTAAAACTGTAAAGCTGATTGAGTGTCTTGGCATGCCGAACCCGTTGTTTTTGACAGCATCTGAGTAGATGTTCATGTTTTGTGTCGTCCATTGCTTGACAGTGAAGTCCCAGTGTCTTGTTTTAATAAGCGGCCGTTCTGCTGGCAATGCTTCTGCACAAGTGGAGCGGTAACAAAAAGGCACTCGCTCATTCTGTGGCACCCTGGCAACCACATGAAATATTTATCTGCTTTTGTGAGACTCACAAAGATGCATCCTTTCGGAATCCCTATAAGGATGTCTCATGTTTCCGCTGTTAAAAAAAATCATCAGCTTTTCCCAATATTCTGGATGTTCATTTCCCTGATCTGGGCAGTTGATACGCAGCTCTTTATCCTGCTGTTGAACTGTCTCATTATACCATCCACTCTGGCTGTGTTTCAACCATCGTTAGTTTCATTTTGCCGCAGGGCTTTTATTTCTGCACAGCGCGTCCCATTGGTCTTGTCACCCCTCTCCTCTTTAATAAAGAGGTCAGAGCTGGAAGCATGACATTCATTGCAGCAGTTAAATAAACACTGTTAGCATAGAGCTGAGTCCCAGCTCAAAGAAGCCCTCTGGTGATGCTTACATAAAGCACAGTGCAGGTTTGTGCCAGCAGTGATGCCTCGTCTGAGCCTGTGCCCCCCCCCTCCCTCCCTCACTAAAGTGCAGCCACACCCTTCACGGCACCAAACCCAGTTCAAACATGCATGTAGCTACGGCAGCCTGCTGGGCTCAACATTAACATGCACACTAATGGACCGTATGTGTTAACTGTGTTTACGCATGGTTGATAAATGTCTGTTAACCTCATATCTGCCGCTCTCTTTAAAGGTGTAGATTGGATTTTCTGAAATAGGGTTGTTTGAAATACTTCTCTATAGTCAGAGTATTCCCTACAGTAATAATCAGAAGGCCTTTATGCGTCCCACAGAGGGGAACTTTGCATTTGTTACAGCCAAAGACGGCTTAATATTAACCAAGAAGCATGCATGAAATAATATTAATGATCAAAAAATGTTTCAATAATTACACAATAATTACACAATTTACAACATACTGCTGTGGAAGCAAAACATTTTTTTTGTGTCAGTTTATTGTACGTTTTATTTAGAATATTTTCCCTGTTTTACTTTGCAGAAAGAAAGCCCTTCTTTTTTCTATGCTCTCCTTAAAGCCACCAGACAAAAGCACCATTTCCCTTGCAGGAAAGTTGCTGGCTCACAGCTTTCATCGGTTAGTTGCTTTGTGTCATTGTGTGACTTGGCTGAATTGAACCCTTTAAAACAGCCATGTCACACAATAACACAAACAAAATAACCAATAGCTGTAGGTAAGCAACTTCTGTCATCTGCAAGGTAAAATGACTGTTTTTGTCGATGGAGCCTGGTGGATTTCAAGCGAGCCAGGATAGAGGCTTCAATTCCCATTTCTAAAGGGAGTCAAAGATGTTCTAAATCTGATATTAAGGTAGCTTAAATAAGTTCTCCCTGTCCACAGCAGTGTATTGTTTCCTTGATCCTCTGGTCTGATTGTGATTCGGACTGTAGATAATACTGACTATGGATAAGAACCTCTTAAAACCCAACTTCAAAAGAATCCAAACCATCCGTTTAAGCAGAAAGATGGGGTTTAGTTTGCTGGCTTTTGTGTGAATGTGATGCTTCTCTACACACATGTTCATATGTATAACACAGCTACTCAAAACTGCTTCACTCCAGCAACGGCATGCACATTTCCAAGCGTGCACCTTTATTTGTGAAACGTGATGGTGTGTACTAGCATTTCATTATTCATGTCACAACCACAGCAGTAGAATGTAAAGGCACACAGTCCAAACAGCGAAATAAACTCCTGCTTGTTAAAGATTGTCTAAAATGTGTCACGAAACATGAGCTTTTTAACTCAGACTGCTTAACAAACTCCATCCATCCATTCATTTACAAAGCTGCAAACATACGTCACTACAACTTGTGTTTTAGAAAATAGGCTTGTAAAGTTCTGTCTGTGTGTGTAGATAGAGACGATGTGATAGGCCCGTCAGAACTATCACTCAGCTGCTGTAGAGCTTTGCCCAAACACGTCTTCACTCTGGAAGTCACTGAGGCTATAGAAGTGTTTCACCTGACAGCTATAAACTCTACAGAGAGCTCACATAG
Source organism: Dissostichus eleginoides (assembly GCA_031216635.1). Classification (NCBI taxonomy): domain Eukaryota; kingdom Metazoa; phylum Chordata; class Actinopteri; order Perciformes; family Nototheniidae; genus Dissostichus; species Dissostichus eleginoides. The sequence goes on along the minus strand of CM062278.1, from coordinate 11,148,401 downwards.
TTTGTGTCGAACAAGTGGAGGTATAACTGAGGAGGTGCTCAGGGTCATCGGTAATATCTGAAGTATGTGCGTGTCTCTTCTGCATGACTTGGTGTATATTTGTGTCTGCTTTGCGCTCTCGGCTAGATGCTTCAATGTGCTGCCTGTCTGTTTGCATGATTTCCTCTTTTTTCCTTTTTTCTGTTTCTACGTGTCACTCACTAACCTACTACCTTGTTGATAACTCTTGCCATGACAACCAATCAGCCTGTCAATCAAATATCCTGTTTCTCACTCAGTGGATTGTACTCTCCCTCTTGAACTCTCATTCCTAGGGCGGGTTGGGTATGTAGTGTCATAGTTATTAGGATAGATGATTAATGTTAAAGGATAGGGAACAGAGGACCGCTCGAAACAAGTGCAGGATTTTACATATTTCATCAGATAAAGCACTCAATTTTAGGTTGTTTTTTCCAATAAAGGCAAAGATGTTATCTAGAATATAATGTCCCTCTTGAGATCAGTGTAATACCAGCATGCCCCTCTCTGCTGATGCTTGCAGATGTCCTGTCTGCAGTGCACAGTCACTGGCTGGCTGCAGTGTGCCAAGGCTTTAGTGGTACCCAGAGAGAGGAGAGAAACAGCTGAGTCACCGTGACTGCAAACACCAACCCACTGCATCACTGACCCACCCTGTAGTGCAGATCCTCAGAGAGCTGTAGTGTCTCACAGAGATGGATTTTCACATCCTTGTTTGCATAGGATCCCTGATTTTGCTAGAAAAAGTCATCAAACCCCAAGCTGGAGTTAATACAGAAACAGCTCGGGCAGGTGGACAGTGCTTTTTCATCCTTATTAGGTTACTTCAATTACACAGTTAGCTTTGTACATATTATTGTTGTATCATTTGTTTTGTATATAGTGTTTTTTGATCATTTTCATAATCACCTCAGTGTATTCAATCACTGTTAGCTACATTAGCTAGTCATTTAGTGTAACACCAATGTTTTGGTAGTTTAAATGTTTACCTTCCACTTTTCCCGAAGCTCAACATCTGCTGGGATGGGTGAAAGCTCTCAGAGGAAGGACCTAGCTAACTTCATAAAGCAGACCGCTCTCCTCATAAACTCTAGGGTGCTTTTCTTCAATTTAGGCTAACAGCGCTTTTTATGGACACTGAGGTCAATGTGAAAATGATAAGAAAGCCCAAAGCAAACATTAAATACTATTAACAATATGTACAAAGCTAAACGTTGAAAAGCGACATAACTAACTTAAGAATGACAAATCTGTTAAATAGGGTGTGAAGGTAAAGTTACAGGAAGTAAAGACACATGCAATTAGAAAAACTGATCGATGTTACGTGTAGAAAAGGCATGAAGCTCAGATTTGTGTAGCGTAGGCAGCCCGACCCTGATCTCTTAATCTCACAATGTGTGCGTTTTTTTTGTCTGTTTCTCTCTCTTTCTCTCTTATCAGGCCTAAGCCATCAAGATTATTCCTCCATCCTTCTCTCCTTCCCCAACACAATAGCAAAAAGGAAGTGTGTTGTCGTTCCCTCTGGCCTCCTCTGTCCCAACAAAGCAACAGCTCCTCTGCCCCTCCCGGTGCCAGCAGAGACACAGAAAGCCCCCCCCCCCCACCCTCTCGCGGCTGTCATCTCTGCCCCCCCACCCTGCTGGGACGTTTTGGTCTTCTCATCTCGGCTCTCTCTCTTCCTTTCACTCTCGATCCTTTTCCTCTCACTAACCCTGTGTCAAAAGGCTTTTCTTCTCTCTCTGTAACATAAAAAGATCATTGTGTGTGAAATCTCCTTCCCTGTGAGGAAGCCACTCGCACATTTTTTTCCTCTCTCCAACACACATTTGTAATTTTTCCTAGCTGCATAGTAGATTTATTTGGCTGGAAGGTTATTTATTGGAAGAAGGCAAAAGATGATTTGAGGAGGTGTTGACTAGAGAAATCACAGAAGTAACGCTTAATAGAGTCAATGTCATTCAAAACTGCTGTGCTTGGTCTCAATCTGCTTAACAACAAATGAAAGGTGACTCAAAGCTAGCTTCCAACCAGTTGCCTGTATTTACACCTCATTTTATTCAGTTTTTTCAGTCGTTGGTGAGTTTTTAGTTCTTCCCAATAATCAGATCAAATGCTTAAGCAGCTTAGGCTCTAATGGTACTGTATAGTTTCACATGCTAATCCAAATATCTAATTTCTTTTTAACATCTGAAATGAGAAGGGAGCATTGCCATTTTTGTTTTTTTATAGATTCATTTCCTTTTTAATTTGTATCATTTTGTTTACATTTTTTTAAAGTGTTGATTCTTTTGTGGCTGAATATTAAGGCAGTAGTTTGTGCCGCAGTGTGAAAAAGACCAGAAGGGCCGACATCAGTCGTAAGCAAATTGTCAGATCAAAGCAAACTGTTGCCATGGCAATTCATGTTCAAGTCGCTCTCTCTGGTGTCCTTGGTTTGATTGAGTATTCACGCAGGCTCTACGCTTGAACAATATATACACAGTAGCTCACATTTACAAAGGGAATTAGCGATGTTAGCGACTGTTGTAAAGCTAATACGACGCTAGAGACCAACGAGCACGGACACTGGCCACCTGAGAGATTGCTTAATATTAGTCAATCAAAGATAATGGCTGTGAAATGCCCAGAATTGCCTTTTTATTTGTCAGTGCAGTATTAGAAGCTTTGGATTCCACAGTAGTTTAGTGTGTATTGGTGTATGTGTTGGTGGTACAGTCCACTCTGGCTATTTTGAACACGAAGCTTAATGGAGTGTGTTGCCTTTTGTTTTTATTACACAGTCGTTTGCAAAGTAAACATTGTCACTCTGGTGAATCATGTTTTTAGACAACCGAAAAAAAAGTGCAGTGCGAGTGTTTCCTCAAGATCAACATATTGTTATTTCAGATGTTTAACTAACTGAATGTGAAATGACTTCTTTAAAAAGTGTAAGTGTAGGCTGTATTTCTAGATCTGTGCATTCATTATACGGCTTTTCGGTATGCTACTTGATTCTTCATTCCTTCCAATGAGTACACCTTTACTTCTAATGCAACTGAACAAAAGGAATTGACTATGTACATCACATAATTATGACAATATTGTTGTGTTAGTGGAATGCTTATTTATTGAACTGTCTATTCTCGACATATATAGTGTGACTTCAGTTTCCCAAAGTGGAATTACATTAATGGTAAGGTCTATAAGCACTATCTTAGTATAAGTAGGACTGCATTATATTTACCATTCTGCATTGTGAAGATTATTGCATCAACACTTGTTGGTATTCTCAAATAAAAGTTTTTCATTTGTGGAGTTTTGTCTTTTTCTCTGCATCGGACCGAGAAGACTGTGGTATTGTGCGATCAGTGGAAACCGATCATTGTGTTGAGTCTCTGCTCAGTGGAACAGAAATGTCCAATACCTGTATAAATCCTCTGGTTTACCCACAATGCCCTCTGCTGGTGATATGCCTGATTGCATCATGATTATCAAAATACAATCAAAGTGAATACATTGTTTTGAATGCATTCCACCAAAGCTAGAGGGTGTTACACTACAGTGTTTACTGGTCAGTTAGTGAATAAACACACTATGCACGACAGCTAATATGTAGCATTATAATTCCAAAATGAATGGATTGATGGATGAAAAAACGTTGAGCTTTATATTTTCATTAAATCTGCTGGTTGACTAAATAAATACTCATTTTGTTCATAAAAAAATCTGAATAAAGTGACAAATCCAGCAGCCCAAGTTGACCAATGAACCCAAACCCAAAGATATTCTTGCCATCATGAAAGAAAAAAAATTAACAAATATTACCGAATAAAACTCATAAGAAAACAATATTTTGGCATTGTTTCTTAAAAAAAAAAAAAGATGAATTTACCAGAATGAAGGAAAATGACACGGCACACTTGCTGGAGCACAATGAGTTCAGTACTCAAACTGAAGTGACTACAGTTTATTCTAATGGTGTACCTTTTGAGAAGAACATTTACTCAATGATTCATTACAATTAGGTAATGTTGAATGTAAGTTATCAGAAAGTGAAAAGATGCTAGCATTGCCTGCAATCGTTAACAATGCAGACGGTTCAGCAACATATTTCATCACCTAACGCTCTTTAAATAATATAATTCATGACATGTGTGACCCCTTTTTGTGAGACCCCACGCTGTTTGGCTGCTACCAGCCATTCACAACAGGACTGGCCTACATCCAGTAAAAGGATAATGATTTGCAGATGTGAGTTCTTGTCTCTTCGGTGCAGAATGGTTGTGCTGATGCTTGTGTGTGTCTGCAGGACGGCAGCGGGGCTCTTCAGCGCAGCGGCTCCCTTGGGAAGCTCCGGGATGTCCTGCGGCGCAGCAGCGAGCTGCTGGTGAAGAAACTCCAGGGCAACGGGCCGCCTGAGCCTCGCAGCACCAAGTAAGAATACAGGATTTCTCTGTAACGATGGGTAGCAGACAGTAATAAGCAATGCTGTTTTGAGGCAATTTGAATAGTAGCTCCATGGATACTTATTTTGCACTTGAACCCAGGATACAGTATTAACATTATTGTCTTACTGTTTGTTCAACAGCATGAAGCGCGCTGCTTCCTTGAATTACCTGAACAAAACCAGTGATGACCCGTTCCAGGTGAGAAACAGTTTTACACTCTCTTAAACACAGGTTGCCATTTTCTACCACTAGGGGTCTCTCAATCAACACAACAAAAGATGGAGGGTGAAGCTGTGCAGGATCGTGGGAGTTGTTGTCTTTACCCCCATTTTCAGTTCTGGTTAGGATTCGTTAGGTGTTTCTTGTCCAGGAGGTTCTTACAGCAGCGGTATCCTCTCCCAACAGAGCCAGTTATATAAACCAGTAAAAACAATAAATAAAGCTTCACCATAAAAAAAACACCAACACAAAGGGGGGCAGAGAGCCTTTACTTTGCTCAGCTTTTTTCTCTGATAACATAAGATCCAGGTGCCCGATGACTCCTTCACCCGGTTCAGATATATAGCTAAAAACAATAAGATTTTAAAAGTGTGGCTTAAAACTGTCAATTTATGAGAGCACCAACCAAAAACAACAACTGTTACCTTGATTCAAATGACAGATTTCTCTAGGTTTGACATTTTTGGGAAAAAAAATGATGTTACACGATTCAGTAAAATAAATAACATGGGTTTACTCGTTTTTAGTGCTTTTAATGCGGAAATGTTGCTTATTGTAACTTGCTATATCATTAAAATGGTTATGTCCTATCTTTCATGTTGTCTCCTCCTGTATCTTCTCTGATTTTTCTCCTTCTGTTTCCCTATCAGACTCGGGGAGTTCATAATTTGAAGGAGAGCCGGGGCCTGAGCTCCAGCACTGTGGATCTCTACACTGGAAACTGAGCAGCAGGTGTCTGATCAGCTGATCTGTTCCCGATCCAAAGAGGCTCTGACCTTTGGCTCGTTCTCTGAGCTGTAATGATCACAACAACACTACCAGACAGACTCCATCCCACTGCCTTCCTCTGCTTGTTAGCATCCAACCCCAAGACCCACATCCTCCTGAGTTAAGACCCAAAGACATGTTCGGTCATCAACACATTAACGAACATATTTGGTGTGTTTTCTTTCCAGTTTGTTTTTAAACCAGGTTGTTTCCTTTTGGTCTTCCAGAGACAGATTGATCTATTTTCCCCTCATCGTGTTCCTAGCAATGGTGATGCCTCAGTGCCTCCTAAATATGGCCGAGAAAATGTACCTCATCTCTCCCCTTATTCATCATCTGTGACTCTGCACTTTGACTGCAAACGTTGCCATATTGTCTCCTTCTCCTGTAAATGTCTCCCTATGTTGTGTGACTTGAGATCCTTGATTGTCTTCCTGTGCCATCTCTAGGTCTAAATTAGAAAATAAATACGTTGTACATTTCTATTTTCTCACAAACTAGTTCTAATAAATAGGCCTGGTGGCTATGAAATTATATAATTTAATATTATGACAAAAAATCATTTTATTTTAATTTGAATGATTTTGCCTATTGAGATTTCTTTGCAATGCGAGGTGTTGGTTAAAGCTTTGGGAAACAGGGTGACTTGTTTATCTTACTGACATGAGTTGAGTCATGTGACTTGTTTAGGGTAACTTTATACAAAGTTTGGGGGAAAAATAGAAATTGATGCTGCTTTTATCTCCAAGTGTGTTTTTCTGCATTGGTTTTTCTTCCATTGCAGAGAAAATGTATTTGAGGCATTTATGGTCTGTAAAATACAACGATGAAAATGCTCAGCTTTTTAAATTGTATATAAAAAAATGACGAGGATGAACCAGGTTTCTTAATGAATAATGGTCATCCTGAATGATCTCCGGTGCTATACAGATTAGAGCTGCTAACTGTGAGCACATCCTCTTATAATGTTGTTTACAGTGATTAGAATGTGTGATGCATGTCTAGTAATGTGATAATTATAGGTTTTTGCACAATTCTCAGATCGGTTTCTTCTGACTATGATTTCATTTTTTAGTGAAGCACAAGAAAACTGGAATGTCTTGTAATTATAATTGTTTTGATAAATGTTTTTTCTTTTTATTATTTGTAATCAACGTGTTAGAATCTGATCACAAATCATAGAATTCATCAGTAAATCAGTGTCATTGTTGGTAAGAGTTGAATGTGTGTCTCATATGTCATGAATAGTCTGATGGAAAATTGGAACCACTCTGATCAGGAAAATTAAACCAACAATGTTCTATTTTATGTCGTTCATTCTTATTTCTGGGGGGGAATTTGTAAAAAGAAATTGTTTAAAGGGGGCCCTATATTATGCTTGTTTTCAGGTTTCATATTTGTGTTTTGTGCCTCTACTGTGACATGTTTACATGCCTTAATGTTCAAAAAGCTCTTTATTTTTCTCATACTGCCTGTGCTGCAGCACCTCTTTCCACCCTCTGTCTGAAACCAGAGCCCAGTCTGCTCTGATTGGTTAGCTGGCCGGCTGTGTTTTGATTTGGGAACCACTAAGCGATGTCCAGCCTATCATCTTTCTAGAGTGTGTTGGAGCGCTAGCCAATAGTAGCTAATCTATTGGTAGCAGCCAATCTATTAGTAGCAGCCAATAGAAGCACAACTGTTACATAGGGATGTCATTATGCTACGGAAGTAAACAAAGGAGTCCAATCTAGGCAATTCATGCAGGAGTGTGGGTAGAGAAACGTTTGGATTTTAGGCTTTACAGACCAGTAACATACATACACCTATATAACACTCTACAGGAAGCAGAAACCCCCCCAACAATTCCATGAAGATAGTCCTTAAATATCAGTGTTTGAGTGTGGGAACCCTGATGCCTTGCCAAGTTGTGATATATCACGGGTAGAGTTTTCCCTCCTCTTGGTGGAGGTCAGCCCGGGGTTTCTCGGCTCTCTGGTAATCTTCACTTTGTCAGTGCTTTAATGTGGATCTTCCACTATTCATCACTTTGAATTTACCGACCGAAGGATGGTTTCGTTCTACAGAGAGCTGTCATGCAGAGTTCATTTTCGAATGAAAGTAATAATGTTTTCTTCTTTCGATTGTACAGCTCATTCCTAAAGCCTTCAGTCCAGTTGCATGTTTATACCAGACATCTATGTGCCAGCTGGACCAGCAGCAGGGCCCACACACTGTTCTACCACAGTGCCAGCAGGGCCGTCCCCTCAAGGTGACAGTGAGCATGGGGACTCACTGGGTTTGTGCCATGTATTACACGTTGAACAGATACATGTACACAATGTGCTGCTTTGCTGAGATTAATAGAGTAGCTATAAAGCAAGAATAGAAGATACATGATTTCACTTTAACAACATCTGATTCTCATAGCATAAAAGAGATAGTTAGTACCCACTGTGAATTGACAATTGTTATTTTTTCATAACTGCCAAAATGGGCAATTTTATTTGGAAATCACAACAAAATAGAATTATTTTCCAATTTCCATTTTGACGATATATGCATGCTATACCATATACCAATTAAGGCTTGCATGAATTAAACAAGGTTCTGCACATGGAAGTTTACAGATTGAACCAGGGGGTTGCACTGTTGTATACCTTATCCAGGTCGGGTAGGGCACCGGAAGCGGCACTATAGGAAAAGAGAGAATACACGTAAACCAACATTAGAATCATTGCTTGATACCGTACATTTTGATTTCAAAATAAAATTACATTTACGTTTGGGATTTGTGTCTATACTGCTTCACTAAAAAGAGCTCAACTGATACAACACCAAAACATAATTGAAAAACATATCAATAGCAATGTTAATAACAATTAGAGAAACAATATATATACACAACCAATGTGCAAAATCAAGTAGGCAATGAAAATTGCACATATGCTCAAATATGGTCAAAAGCTTATGCCGCAAATGAACGTTTCAACATTCTCGTTACACAGCATAGGCCTACAAGTGAAAACAAACTTAACCAATTTAATTATGATGAAAGTAATACAAGTTATTTTTTCAGAAAGTACGGTTGCTACCAGTTTAAAATAACATGTGGAGGAAGTTACACTTTCTTACATTTATGTTGAAAGTCCTAACAGGAAGTCGTATGCATTGTCTCGGCTCGCTTGACGCAGTTGTAAAACATCACACAGGCGAGTGGGAGGAAGCCAACTTGGAAACACCGCGGAGCGAAACTCCCTCTTGTTGCGGACTGAACTGTCCCAGCGGTCGGCGGCTCTGGACGCAGGCAGACGGCAGCAACAAACACCGGGTTGTAATGTACCACTGCGGACTAAATTAACACCAACCCTCTGTCCCGCGAGCTACCTGGAAGTTTTAAACTTCGCTTGAAACTTTCGGCGGGGCTTCTCAGTCTGAACTCGTTAAGTCGTTAGTCTGGCCGGCCTGTAAACCGAAGCGTCGGTCCGCACATGTTTCTGCCTTGTTCCTGCTAGTTTCCAAAACAACAAGGTGAACAGGCCGTCTGGCTCCCCCGGGGACCTGCGCAGGTAACACGGGTTAGTTTACCTGTACGCACACGGTGACGCACGGAGCGTTTTTGCCGTTCCCATTTCGCCCTACGGCTCTCTCCCGTAGCAGCCGGAGAACCGCACCGGGGACCCGCCGAGCACCAGGACGGTCATGGATCTACCCGGAGAGAGCGAGCCCAGGCGGAGGAGAGGCAGGAGGAACCCCGCGGTGATTACCAGGAGGAACCCACCGGTGGATACCATGTATGCCGTCGGTATTATCTGCCTCCAAGGTTGGTAACACGCTGTAGTATTTCAAGACAGCTGTATGCATACGTTTATATTTCTCCTGTTCATTCAGAAGCTGTTAAACAAGTAAAAACGTTGAAAATACAGACACCCATTGTAGCGGACCCCGACATTGACCCCCATGCTTTTCTTAAGGGTTTGCTGTTGCTGGTTTAAGTTAGTTCATACTGCCTACAGTGTGTGAAATATATAACATAAAGTTACTACACAAAGAGAAACTAAGAGTGAAAGCTGCTTTTCTCATTAATTTATTCAGAAAAACTCTTACTATTAGTAGTAGTTTAAAGAGTTTGAACATTTTGTTTGTGGTCAATGGAGGAATGGGGCTCCCCTCCCCCATTGACCCCAGTTTGGAGGAAAGTATTTTCACCCATATTTATTTCACCCATAGGACTAAACTAGGAACTTGCAAATATATATATAGTACCAATACTATGTCTGTTTACATATTACAATAGTTTCCCAGTAGTTAAATGTATATCCTGGAGCATGGGCAGGGTAGTTTTCCATATATCATAGAAGGCAGCCCTGCCATGTCATTATGTATTCCCAGGAGTATAGTGTCAATCCTCACATAACACATTGGATACGCCATTTCTGATAATCATATTCATAACTCTACTCTGCCTCTCTGCGCCCCATGGATGCATGCTTTCATGGGCGCTATTCATATGCAGAGGGGTGCAGACTAGAGTGCTTCTGCCTGAGTGTTATCCCAAAAGAGAAGAGCCAGAAAAAGACAAATCAACATGACGCAAACGCCCCCCCACATTGTCTAAAGCCTTTTAAAAGTTCATAACCTCGCCTGCAGAGTGAGAAGAAAAAGCCCTGAAAAGATCCTTCCTAGTTTGTGCGAGGAATGCTCTTATCCGGCCAAGGATCTGGCTCATTAACTCACCGTTCATCATGTCACAACTAACTCTGTTTTATCTGATCTGCACATGTAGACTGAGACGAGCACAGATTGTGTTTGTGTCTCTGCCTTCAACACACGAGTGATAGCCAGATTGGCTGAAAAATTCCTTTAAGTTGAAGTGTCTGTCGCCCCCCTCCAGCCTCCTCAGGTGCCCACTCTGGGATGAATGTGTCCTCTGTGTGCGGGCAGCAGGGGAGACGGGAGGCTGCTCCGGGTGTGTGTTTATAAAACTCATGAATAGAGCCTAGCCAGGTACTGTCATGACTGCCTCGTGCTGTTAGCCCCCTTCAGACATGTCCTATTTTTAAAGGGACTTTCTGAATGTGTTGGAAGCACTGCAAGGGTAGGAAATAGCGGTGAATGAGACAACGTTTTTATAGTTTCTCTTTTCCCACATAAAGCTATCCACACCAAACACTCCACGACTCCGGAGGGTTGTCTGATGTTCAGAATCCGGGCCCTGTGGTCCAATATTTACCCAGATCCTTTTTTATTTTATTTTTAGATGACAGTAATGGTTCTGTTTTGCATTTTTGCTTCTCTGCATCTGATCTGGTTTCTATTTGTGGCTGACCAGCGCCCTGCCCGACCAGCGCCATGCCCCTGAAGCAGCTCCCAGTAGATGAGAGCTACTTATGGAGTTAATGTCCATAATGTGAATGCATCATCTCTCTTCCCATCCGCCCACCTATTCCTTCATCCTCGTCCTGCCGTGTGTTTTTCATTCCCCGATTCATCAAGGCAATCGCATTCCTGAAGTATGAAATAACTGGGCTTATTGCCGAGGAGCTGAGATAGACGAGAAATGTTTAAGAAACATCCTCACACACTCTTCTCTCTCAAAGACCCCCTTCTTTGATCTCTCTGCCTCACCGTGCACATGGAGAAGATCTGCATTTCAGCTCTCCTGAGTCCTGGTGCATTAGTAATTTGGATGCCCGTGCTAAAAGTAACATTCATCTTGTGCAATCAAATTTCTCGATAGTGAGTCCTGACTTGTATGGCTTCCATAACCCGCTGTAAAACAAGACACTGTAACTTAAATGCAGGAACAGCAAACCAGTTATTACATTTGTGTAATGGATTTTTCTGTTCGCTCAACAAATGGATAAAGTTTAGCCCTGAAAAATTAGACATCCAGGAAGTCTGAAACAAGCTCTCCTGTAGTCAAGAATCGACCCGATTTTTAATAAATGGTGGCTCAAATGCTTCTATCCAATGGTCCTAATCTGCAGCATTTGTTTCAGCTCTGAGCAGATACCATGGGGGGTCTTTTTCTCAATATTTTGTTGGCGTGGCCACCCGTCTCTGCTTTATTTTAAAATCCATACGCTTGGTTCTTATTAACCTGCTGTGCCCGGACCCGGAGGCTGTTTGGCTGCATGCTGATTTGTCAGATTCAGAAGGGATGAGAGCATGATGTAGCTACATTCATGCATCATATAGTTTTATCGTATTGTAAGACAATTCTAACCCAGATTGATTCTTTCTTTGAAAAGCAGCTCTCACTGTTTCTATTCTGAGCCATCTTTCCTTGATTTTCCCCCTTCCATACAAATTGACAAAGATGTATTGTTTTATTCACTACAGAGCTGCAGGGGTTGGATATTATATGAACATCTGTGCTGCACATCATTGCAACATCTAATGCAATCCACTACAGCAGCTCTGCAATGGGCTCCATCTTTTATCCCCCTTTTCGCTTTCATTTTAAGTTGTGAGTTTAGTGTTTTTGACCCTAAGAAACACTGAGGCATTAATCAGTAACAATAATCCACAGCTCCTCTCTCTGCTCCAGAGGATTTAAAAAATATATATCCCAATGCCACCCCTCCCCCCCACACAGCCCCCCCCCCCCCCCCCCCTGCTCAGGCAGCACCCCCCCAAAGCAGTAAACCCAGGGGAAACACTGAAGATCTTACGTAAATGTTACTTTAAAAATTGGAATTGGGACAAAAATAGGTACTGGGCCGAATGCTGCACTGTCAAATAGATAAACCTGTTGCTGCTCGCGTTTATGTCCAAATCCATCAGAAAACCAAGTTATGTTTTAAGCATGAAAGCTGTAGGCCTATAGCTGTCAACTGTTCAAACTGTGATCACCAGTTCAATACATTTTACAAATTCGACCTGGTTTCTATACTTATTTGAACATGTATTTATTTATTTTTCAAAATAAATATATATATATATTTTTGTACATTTGTTTTCCACATTTTTCGGTTAATCGGTTAACCGTCTTTTTGGGGGTCGAATATTCGAATATACATTTGCTTTCAAATTCCCATCCCTAGTTCTCAGTGTGTTTGTGCACATGAGAAAGTTTGACTGGTAGCAAAAGTTGTGCGATTGGGGGAGGATTTCAAGGTCTCCCATGGCTCTAGTTTCTGGTCATTCATCAGACGATGTTTATTCAGGTTTGGTTGAAGCCTTTTGAACTTCAGAGTGCTCTTTTTCACCCAGTCGGCATGTGCAGTTTGCACTCACTCCATCCCTAGCACTCACTCTCTTTTCCCTGGGGAGGATCTTCTTGCACTCCCTCAGAGGTCAGAGCCACGGCTACCCAATATCTCAGAGTTGGGGTGCCTGCCTTGTCAGTCCTAAATTGATGCGCCCGTGTCTCCTCGGTTCTCTGGTGTCCAGCCCATGACCCCAAAATTGATATAGGTGTGCCATCTTTAACGATCTAACAGAGGAGTGAGGGAGCAAGGCACCTTAGAAGAAACATGTCGGGCTTAATTGAAAACATGCAATACTTATAATAAAAATGACTTACTGTGTCTTCAAATTTTAATCAAACACGATGAAAGGTATTCCATTTGGAAGCAACACGTTATCACAAAGCTTTCAGCCACATCTCATCTTTTCTTTGGGGTCAAAAAAGACATTAAAGGATTGCAGAGGAAATGCAACAGAGGGAAAAGGTTGCCTGGATGACATTTTTCTTAGGAATAAAGGAAAACCAGCTTCCCGTTAGCTCCATTTTTTTTATATTTAGTTTGACACTGGCGTTCCTAAAAAGTGTTGAGTTAAGTTATGGATCAATGGTGGCCAAAAACAACTCATCAGCCCGAGGGAGAGATTAATGAAACAAAGATGGTTTTGATAGCTTATAAGAAATTGTGTCTGCTAATATTTTCCAAGCTGCGGCATTAAATGTTTGGTATGTGCGTGTAGGAAGCGTACCTGCTGATTTGTGCAGGAACACTAAAGCTCATTGATGTTTCTTTGATGGGACTGGAAAAGAACCAACGTTCATAATGACCGCTGGCCTCTGTGGCCCCTGTTGGCTCCTTATCATCCATAAAGCAAAATAAACAAAGGGCTGCGAGGATCGAGCTACTCGCTTGAAATGATGATTACTGCACCTAATGACCCCAGTGCGTTTGCTGTTGTGTATACATGCATGCGCGTTGGCTCGTGTGTTTGGGGTTTAGCTGGCTCCTGCTGTTGGACCCTGTGGTTCTGATTGGAGTTGGGCCTTGAAGATATCCGTCTCTTTTTCCTTCTTTGCTCTCATAGTTGGTCTGTTGCCTCTCGTGGTTGCCAGTTTTGTCTGAAGGGATCTCTGTTGTTTATTGACTTGGTGGCTGCTTGCACAGCTCTGTCTCTGTGTGGACTGGAGGAGTGGGTTAGCCCGCACCCCCGATCCACCACTGCGACTAGCTTTGTTGTGTTGCGCTGAGCGAAGTCTTTTCATTATTTTATTCTGTGGTGTTTGGTGTTTCCAATTACTTGCTGCCATGCTTCAGTGGGATATTATGTGTTATGGAGATCAGCATAGGTCTGTATGCTGCTGAGATAATTTAACCCAGGAGTGACTCGGGTTGATGGGCTAAGCTAAATGTTAGCCTAACATGTGCTAACGCTTGCTGTGCGTTGGCTTCATCGATTGCAGAATAACAAATTCTGTGTACATGAGAACAAGTTAGCATGACACAGCTACATTTCTTTGAGAATATTGAGTTATTGCAATAGCTTTGAACATGTACCTCTATTGATATTGCGACAATATTGTGAAGTTTAATATTCGTGCTTCAACCATGAGCTAAATCATTATCCCCAATAAAATTGTGACTGTGGGCAGAGGCCAAATTAGAATGAGAAATTACAAAAAGGGTTTTCCACCAATTTCTGAATAGTATAATCAATAAAAAAAAATCTTTGTCACAGTATAAGTGCTGAGTTTGATATAGACAAGCTTAACTTGTCTAAATTGTACTACCTAGTAGTTTAAGATTTTGGAAAACCAATCTAATCCCAAAATACATGAATTGATCATTTCTTTTACTGCCAAAAAGAAAGAGAATCGGCAATGTTCAAACCTGATCTGAAACAGAAAACGCCCTCAATAACGTGTGTGATCCTTCAGTAACCTTTCATTATTGTTTTCTCATCAGATGACGTTCCTGTCATTAACTGACTTTCTTTAACCACAGCATGATCTAATCTGCTGTTGCTAGCTACATATCTGCTATTAGTGTAACCCACAGTTTTGTGTTCACTTTAAAGATGATGTTTGACGCTGTGCATATAACCCACCCCGACAGTCATAAATCCTTACGATAACTCTCCCCCCCGCGGGGCAGGTGTGAGGCCCTGGTGAGGGGGAAGCTCGCCTTCTGAGTGAAATAAAATCCCTGTTTTTTTCCCACGTCGCTGCCAAAGCATGCGCAGCGCTTCCACTGCATTCAAATGCATCTGATGGAAACGTGCAGGAATGCTTCATTTGGCGTCAGCCCGTTTGAAGGAGGGCTCGGGGGGGAGAAAGGAGGGCAGGAGAGGAGAAAGGCGTCTGGCATGCCATTGCATAATCCATGCAGCCATTAACTCTTTGTGTCCCGAGGCTGAATGAACTCATCATAGCAACGGGCCACAGGCAGAGTGACACCCGGCAGCTCTCAATCAGCCCCCGGCTCCTCCCCACCAGCCCGGCAGTTTTAAACAGGCTGAAAAGGCCTCTGGTGTTTAATGGGAACCGTGTTTGATCCTCTAATGAAGGGGGTCAGCCGGCTACAAGTGACCCTGCAGAGGGCCCAGTTGTTGTTTGGAGAGAACATATTTACCTTCAGTAGTTTGCATGCCCTCGTATCTGTGTTGATTTGCCGTATCATCCAGTTTACTCGCCCTCTGCTGTGTTTGGCGGTGCTCCTCATTATGCTGTATTTCACTGAGCTCAAAGGCCAGATCCGTCTCCATGGCAGCATGTACACTGTAAACCCCCCCGGTCCCGGTACCTGACTGAACCTGCAGGAGCATGGATTTACTATGTTACGACGGAGCCAGAATAATGTATGACTTAAGCTGGTGGCTTCATCGGCTCTTGGCGAGGGGAAGCCTGTGAATGTTTTAGAGCTTTCCGGTTCCTCTGAATCCGCACTCATCCATTTTGGATGTGAACCAAGTGCCATACTACCACTGGCTCCCAGGCTTTGGAGGAGCGCAGAGTATCTCACAAAGAAGATTACTCCACCACCACAACGTTTCTTAAGAAGAGTTTTCTCTGAATAATTTTAGGGGGGATTTCTCAGTTGGAGATTTCTTTTGTGTTTTGCAGCTTGAAGAAAATGTTGCCTTGAGTGACACACAAGCATGCTGTGAATCAATCCGGAATAAATATGTTTGTGCAAGCTGAAAAAACAGCAGATTGTACAAAATGGCAGCGTATTTAATTGTGTCAGTAGGTGTGTGTGTGTGTGTGTGTGTGTGTGTGTGTGTGTGGTGTGTGTGTGTGTGTGTGTGTGTGTGTGTGTGTGTGTGCATGTAGGTGTATGTAATCAACACTGTATTGTCACACACTGAGAATATCTCAATGGGATATCATGTTAAAAAGGCAGGAATAGGAACAATAGAAAGACTATTGGCAACACCATTTTGCCAAGAACTAACCCTAACCTGTCCAAAATCAACTTTTTCTTGGAGAAAATAAAAAGACCATGGCCCATGGAGTAGATGATTGATTTAGTTTCTACTCCCTCCACACAACATATTAAACTGTGTGTCTTCAGTGTGTAACAGTGTGCAAATGTTTAAAAGTGGCTTTATCATTGATCTTTGCTCTGTTATTGCCCCTTTTTTCCGAATTGTACATCTGTCTTACCCTTTACTCCGCCTCTAACAGTGAGAGCACTGTTCAGTTGATTTATTTATCGGCTCTATAATCACCCAGTGAAACCTCTGCTGACCCCAAGCCTGTTCCCAGCCACGTTCAACGATTCTACATCTCCTCTCCTGCAACCAGCGCACCCAGCGCCATTAGCACATTATGGTCAGCATTGTTCTGGATTGGTAGACAGTAATTACCTCAGCAGAGAGGAGAGCTCATTACACAGCCGCAATTGTTATTTTCCGTGGTTTTAATTATGTTAAACAACCTCTCAAGCATCCTCGTCTTCATCCCGTTTCCTCGCTGCCACACTCGCACTTTGCTTCACCTTCCCATGCACCCTTTCATTTTTGTTCGTTCCACTTTCGCAAACTATGCCAACTACCGAATCCCTTTAACCCCCCCCCCCCCCCATGCTCCTTTCTGCTGTCCTCTATCTGAACCTCCCTCTGAGTCTGCATGAAGCCTGACTTCAGAGGATTTGTTTTAACTCATCTTTTCTGACAGAGAGATGGCACAGCAGCAGACTGTGTGGGTTTGCTGCACGAGGAGGTTTTTGGTTTAACTTTGGTCTCTGCTCAGTGTTGGGAAGCAGTTCTCCTGCTGGGAAGGGATCTGAAACGAGACCGCGAATGTGTGTGGAAGCTTTTCATTTTTATTACCAAACATATTGTCTTTCACTTTCAAGTCTACTCTGTCCGGTGATTATTTCTGACCAAAATGCCTCCAGATTATTTTGTATTTCTTTATTTTTACTGCTATATGTGTGAGGAGATATTACCGTCTGTTGTTTTGTTTGGTTGTTTTCACCAGTGCAGCACGAGGTCAGAGGCTATTCCTGCATCATCTGCTACAGGAAGGTGCTTCCTGTTTGTCTTGCATTATTCCCTCCATCCTTCCACACAGCTTGTGTTGTGGAGACAGAAATGATGTGTGAGGCTGCTCTCCCTATGTTTGTTTTCAGTGTTTGATTCAAAAACTAATCTGGCTGTTTTTACGGGTGCTAAAAATGCGTTTCCATGGAGAATTTGAGTGCTTTGCGGTCTAAAAGCTGTTTTTCAAAGGATTTTCCACTCTGCCAAGAATAAAAGTCTTGAGGGGCAAACTTTTTCTTTGTTTTTTTAGGGATATTATTTTACATGAAAATGGCCATGTATACGTTTACACAGGGTGGAAAGCACAGACCGGAGAACACTTACTGTGAACATTTAACGTTTTAAATAAATGTTATCAACCTTTCAAAACACTTGAAATGATTGCTTACATAATTGTTTAAGCCTTCTGTCAACTCTTTTGCGTTTCAAATTTGATTAATTTTAATCAAACACCTTTTTATAGCTAATAAAAATGATATGTTAACTTCAGTCATTGTCATCAGCTATTCCTGCCTCAGTCAACAACACCATATATGTCCTCCCAAATACCACACATTGGTCAATCCCCACAGAGGACAAACATGTCAAATAATACAAAAAACAAAACACAGCAGGACAATGGGCTGCTCTGTGCAGGTGCAGCCAGCTAGCCCGGCCTTGTTGAATGGGGAGCTTGGGACAGTGTTTCCTGTCCTTATCTGCTGAGGTGACGATGGACAGAAATGCCCGTGTTGTGTCTGACAACTGACAATGGTCCCCCTCCTGGGCCAGAGGAAGCAGATATTTTTGATGTGGTGGTTTCCCCCTGGTGTCACGTCAGAGCGGATGAGGATCTCCGCAGAGTCCTCTTTGTTCCAAGCTACAGCTGCTCTGCGTCCTCATCCAGGTTAAGACCCAGACATAGG
Organism: Dissostichus eleginoides; assembly: GCA_031216635.1. Classification (NCBI taxonomy): domain Eukaryota; kingdom Metazoa; phylum Chordata; class Actinopteri; order Perciformes; family Nototheniidae; genus Dissostichus; species Dissostichus eleginoides. Next base: position 11,130,349 of record CM062278.1, on the reverse strand, counting down.
GGCCAGGGTCCTGTCTTTCCTCACTGTCAACCACGTGGCTGGGGGTCTCGGCCCTGTGTGTGGTCAGGATGGAGGGCAAAGGCTACACTCTCCCTGAGGGTCTGGACAACAGCGTCTGCAGGAGAAGGCCGACGGCTGTTTGGCTGTTAGCTTCCTGTGGTGCGGATGGCGGGCCCGACAGATGATGCTTTCACTGCCTCTGGAATTTAAAAAAGATGTAAGCGCAGACTGACACTTCACAGGAAAGGAACCTTTGCGTAAGTGCATGTTTTAGTGGGGTATACACATGGGGCTCATGCACTGGGGTACATGTCTGTCTGTTTTATAGCATCCTGGCATTTGTCATCATTAATGGACTAAACCAGACATAAAAGCAGGTGTGACGCTTTTTTTCCACCCATGCATTTTGCAGTGTGTCAATGAATTTCCCTGCTTTTCAGTCCATTGCTACATAAAAACATCATGCACATCCTAAGATGCTGTCTGTCACAGATGAGATGATGAAATTGACAGAAATAGGCCAGACCTTTTCTGTCTTAGTTTTGTATCTGTTTTTGGGGAAATATTCTGCCATTGTTTCTTCCCTTTGCGTTTTTGCACCATGACTTCACTGTTGCTCTTTCATCTGTACATGGATGGTTTCCAGGCTCTAGCCTTTGTCTGTGCCCTCCCATCATGTCACTTTTGTAGGGAGCAATGAAAAGGCTGCAGTGAAAGCAACACCCCTGCCTTCCCTACAAGCTCACAAGTCCATCTTAGAATGAGGTCAGATGACACAGAAGCCCCGGGTGCTCCTCTCCCTCTGTGTTTCTCTCGCTGCCTCACTCTGCTTTTATATTCCTCCCTCACACTCTTTGAACATGCATCGACTGTGGCGTGCTTTGACGGGAGCCAACTAACGTCTGACTCTGGAACAGCGAGCGTCTACCCCTCTGATGTAACAAAGTGTAGAGATATCCTCCTGTCTGCTTTAGAAACATGTCTCACTGTATGTGTGTTGAGTGACAACTATCAAATACACCTTGAAGTATTCCTCACATGCAAAGTCAAACAGAAGAAAATATGTCAAATGCTTTTTGCAGCCAGTGTAAATGTTCCAAAAATGACTCATTAACTGAGTCAATGCTAATTTCCATTCGAACAGGAAAAACAAATATGAAAAGGATAATGTGAAAAATACAGGAAATTATTTGAGGCCAGTATAGGGCTGCACGATTTGGGGAAATAATCTAATTGCGATTTTTCTGACAGTTACTGCGATTCGATTTGCGATATTTGTTTTTAAGCGACCCAATGGAAGTTTGTTATAAAATGCGGCCATATCTCCGGCTAGGAAGGTCGTATCAACGTCCTCCCGTCTCTAGCACCCCCGCAGCCCGAGCTACGAGTGAAAGAACTACATTTACATGAAACTTCCGTTGGGTTGCTTTAAAGTCAAGCTTCAGTTTAAGATTCACCCTGTAATAGAAACATGTGATGGAGCATTACTAACCTGACTCAGAAACCATCTAGGAAAGCTCCATTGGAAGCCATTTGGAAAGGGCAGGCACTTTCAAAAATACTTGGCAGATGATTCGATCAATCTGTCTATCACCTTCTATCATGGGCCACTTCTGATTGGTTAACAATGGCTGGTACATGTGGAGCACAGCATTTCTGATTGGTGTGGATGACTGACACACAAGAAGAACAAAAAAATGCATCATTTAAAATCGCGATTTCGATTTAAAATCGATTAATCGTTCAGCCCTAGGCCAGTATTAAAAACGAGTAAATGAAAGGAGAAAATCTCAAGAAAAAAGGAAACTACAATTTGTTGAATTTAAACTAATTTAATGTGTATACAAAATGTAATGGACATAAATTAAATCTAAGAATAGGAGCATTTACTGTAAAATAGCTGATTAACAATAATATAAACTTATTAGGGTCAACACCTTTTCACTTAAGTAATCAGGTTTTAAAGCTGCAATGCCTTGATTTGATCCCCTTAAATCTTAAAGGGCCCCATAGCCTTTTACGCACAATGTGTTGGGGAGCTAGCCAACAGAAGCAATTGTTACATCGTGATGTCGCTATGTTACAGAAGTAAACAAAGGAGTCCAATGGAGGCGTTTCAGGCAGGTGGGGGGAGTGTGCGGGACAGAAACTCCCTCTGGAGGAACTTTGGGATTTTAGCCTTTGCACACCACTTACATGCACAAAGAATATCATTATCCTCACATTATGGCCAACAGACTTTTCAGATATTCATTCAGCCGTGCCTAACATGACAGTACCTAGCCGGAAAAATGAGTCTTGTCATGAATTAAACAAGCATTATTATTCATAGACACCCGCACAAATGTTTCTCATCTCTCTCAAGAGTTGGATGTCCTGCAGCTTTTCCTCCACCACTCCCTCTTTTGTTTGATCTTTTTTTCTGGCACTGTAACTCTTTCTCAAACTCTGGTGCTGTTCAAAAGGGAATTAAACATGAGTGAGATCCCCAGTGTGAGGAAACGGTGAGAGACGTTCACAGAATATGCTGAGTGTATCACAGAGCCGAGCCTCCCTGAGCTGCGTGCCCCAGTAAACACTCACACATTCACAAACTCGCACTAACATTAGTTAGTTTTCTTTGGAAACGTGTTACTTTGAGGCTGCTGTGCGGGGATCCTCTATAGTCTGCATTTCCTCAAGTCATTACTTAGTACCTAATTTCTGGTAAATGCTGGGTTTACTTTGGAAATGTGACTATATTACTGAGATGTTTGTGGAAGGAAGGAGAAGTGCACTTGGGCTTTGTTCTTCACCACATCTGGTTTACTATGAAAAACTGTAAAACGTCCAAAGCATTAATAATGTTCTGAAATGTTTGGAGGAAGATAAAGGCGGACATATTAGCTTAAGGCAGGAGTGCATTTTTGATCTATGCAATTTCAATATTTTTTACTTACCTTAATAATTGGAAAACTTCATGATTGTACATCCTTATGTACACATTGGACATGAGTTGCCATCTCTCCATGTAACAGCTGGACATTAGAGGAGTAAAGGTTTATCTGCTGCTGCTGCTTGTTTTCTGAAAAACACCCTTATCAGACATTCAATTGAGGCAGGACTTTGGGTGATTTGGGCAGCTGGAGGACATCAGGCTAAGAGGTTAGGGGTTCAGAGAAGAGTTGAAGTCACCCCCTCCCCAATAGCTCCTCAGGTTTCAATACAGATGGACTTTAACCAGCGATAACCTGATTCCACGTGAGGAGAAGACAACGGTTTTTAAGCACCTACAGATGGACGTGTGAGCTCTTAAGTGCAACCCTGTCAGCTCGTAAAGCGTAATGAATGATTTAAAGGTCAGGGGAACACGAGGATCCATTTGCCTCGGATACCTTTTTTACAGATGTCTTTCTAAAAGGTTACAGTTTTGACAATAGGGTCTTTCCTATGATATTCTACAAAGGGAACACAACTCATTCCAGCTGTGAACTGATGATGCCTTGCTCACAAGGAGCACTTTCAAAGGACTGTCCTGTGAAAACAACACTGTACATTTAACATGAATGTTGTGTGCTCTGGGAGATACGGACAAATAGACATTTTCCAGTCACTCTTGGCCAATTGGATCCTGATCTGATTTTCTCTGTGTGTCAGGTGGTGATGTGAGACGGCCAAGGCCAGATTCATTTATTAAATACAACTCTAAACTCGAATGTGTCTGCCTTTGCTGCTGCATCTGACCCCAGCTAATCCGGCCTGCAGGGTGGAGTTGGATGATGGTTATCTCAAACGTCTTTTAATATATTATAGAATAGGAAGCTTCATATTTCCTACTTCTGACACCATCGTAAACTTGACTTAAATGCGATGTGGTTAGAGGATCATAAACTCTAGTACTAATTGTTTTTTTTACTAGAGACTACTTGAGTTGATTTGCTTGTGTTATAATTACAAATAGAGGATACCACTAAGTATTGCAGAAGATAAACTGTTCCTGTAAATTACCTAAATAAGTCACCATTCATATAGAAATGGCATGCATAATCTTGTGATTACTTCTTCGGCTTTCCGGAGTATTAGGCCAAGACTCGCGTGTGTTTCCCGTGTGAAGAACATGGATATAAGATTAGATTCATTCAGATGCTTGGATTAACCTACTTTTCACATTTCTCAATCAGTTATTGTAAACTGACACTCACACATATTGTTTATGGTTTGTTGACAGCTGGATTAAGTGTGGACATGTTGCCATTTGTACAGTTGTTATGAGGCAAAGATGATTGACTGCCCTCGTACTCGTAGTGAGTCACTCTCCAACATCGCCTATTCTGTATACATGCCTGCAAGGAAAACACTGTGCAGGGTCTTGTGGTGAGTCTGATGTCCCTTTTTAAGGTCTGTTTTATGAATGAGGGCTCCTTTTAGGTGGCTAGCTCCTGAGGTCACAGTGAGCCGTGCAGCCGATGATTCCTCTCTGAGCTGCTCAGCGGAGAACAAGTGGTTCTTGTTAAATGCGAGCCGGAGAGAAAATAGCTATAATTGAATGTGAAACCATATGCTTCTTATTTGGGGGAAATGCTTTTTTTTGTTGCTTTAGATCTTGTTAAATGTAGTGTTGCCAGACTACTCAGTGCACGCCATAAACAATGGCGCATTTTCTGCGTTTTATGATGGAATATTACTCTATGATGAAGAACCGTTCCCAAAGAAGCTTCAAGCTATTTAACGCAAGGCTGTCTTTGATTTTTCCAGTTTGTAAATGAAACCTCTGTGGGCTTTTTTTATTCTCTTAGAGTCTCTGTTCTTTTCTGCTCGGTTCAGTGAGAGTTTTTCTACTTGCTGTAGAAATGACGATGAGTGAATCCGTGAAAAAAATATGCGCTAATGGCTTTCATGTGATTTTTGGCATGTGGTTTATAAAGTGTTATCGCTTTTTGATTGACAGCAACCATCACTGACTGTTCATCACTTCTCAGCCCTCTATATGTGCATTGATTAATGCTTTTCATTTTGACAAGGTTAACACAAAGCGACGAGCAGGTGGCTGCATGAATCTGATATATAGTTTGACTGAAGGTATTTAAGGAGAAGTGTGCTGTTTCTTTTGGCCGCGCTTCAACAGAACTAAGCTAATCCAAATGAAATAACGGCTCGCTTTGCAAAATAAACAAAAAACTTCTTGTACCTTTTTCGGAGCAGGGTGTACATTTTATTCCCCCCTAATGTTTGTTTTAGCTTGTAAGCTGTTAGTTGAGTGAAGCAGTTAGATTTTTCAAGAGGTTTGCGCTGTATAAGCTACAGGGAAGAGGTGGGTTGTGGTAAAATAATATATTTGCCACTGCAGACAGAGTATTACGTTACAGAATTCAGAGTTCTGATATTTTTCTTAATTTTAGCTAGAAGTGGAAGGCTTGTCAGAAAGGTATGTTCATGGATTCATAGCAGAGCAGAGATGCTGGGTGTGCCTTCAGACTCTCACGAGTGAAGTTCAGCTCCTCGGATCAGTGGCTCTTTGTTACTGCATGTTAGAAAACTCTATTCTGACCCTCTGCCGTAAGCCACACTCTCTGCAGTCATACGCCTGACCCCGGGTGTCAAACGTGCCGGACAGAGTCGCAGCTTTATGATCAAAGGTCGAGACATGTGTTTTAACCTCAGGTCCTGAAACACTGAGACTTCTGTATTACACGACCCCTCACCTTTTAAACAAGGCAATCTGCTCCTTACAGGGTCATTATCTGATTATCCCTCACCAGGTAATCTCACACAGGAAACTCCCATCTTAACCAGCCACAGCCACGTTGTGAGTTTAACAAGCTCATACATCCTGACAAATAGTCACTTTATCTAAACAGCCTCAACCACTCTACTTCGACTGTTGTTTCCGTCTAAAGCTGAACTGTTGCAGTGTTACTTCTCGGAATGTAAATGACTTTGTGTTGCAAGGCAAAATTCCTCTCAGAAAATAAAGTTCATCCAAACTTTAGTGAACTAACACAGTGCTGACGCGGTGACTCCTCGACCCTCTCTCTGTTTGTGTGAAACTCAAACAAACCTTGCATACCTTTACATGGTGTAATGGATTTTTTTTCTTGTGCACACTGTCAACAAAAGACATCATTCTCATGGCAAAGTGAACAAAGCAGAGGTGATTTAGGTGGAATCTACTCCATTGTGAAATCATGCACAGAAACACTAAAGCTAAGAGGAGCTCCATCCCCCAAAAACGCGTTCGTGCCTTGCTGTGGAAAGGCAAGTTTTCTGGGCAGCTTTTCAGGCCAGAGGTGTGACATGGGGAGCAGGCAGAAAAACAGGTTCTTGGTGATAAATAGCAGGCCCGGTTTGGAAAGTGTCTCCTTTCTGACAGAGGATCAGGCTTTGTCTTGAAATGTGAGCTGCCGCTCTGCAGCCACTGCCAGCTTCTCAGGGACCCTGACTTTCAACAGGGCACAAACACAAGGGTGGAGGGAGAGAGAAAGCTTTATGTTACATGGGGATGCCTCGGGCTGACACGGAGGGATACAAAGATTTGAGTAGCTGTTGCTGTCTGTTTAAAGGGGATTACCATTTAATAAGAGCTACGGTCATCGATATAACAATCAGTATACTTTAACATGTAGAGCGGTCAGTCAGTGTCCAGGGCTCAAACATTTGAACATATGAAGAGGCAATGAAACACATCCACTAGGGCTGCATGATTATGGCCAAAATGATCATATTTCCAACATTTTTTAGATCAAGATTACTTACCAAGATTTCAATTTGACCGACACAATATGTTTAATACTCATTTCCATTCAAAGAAACAGCACTGCTTTCACGTCTATGTTGTGCTACATTCGTGCTCATTCTAACATATCTTTGCAAATTAAGACTTAAGGTATGCATTGAATATAGCAGTTGATCAAGTAAATACATTCTGGAAAGCCATCCTGTGATCGGGATTGACATTGAATTTATTGTGCAGCCCTCAAATCCATGTGTAGCTTATATCTTAAAACCACGTGTCTGATCTCATGCATAACATTTTCAGACTACCAGTTATTGTGACGTGTTAATTTTGTGTGGGTTTACGTTCAACTCACTCTTACCTTTTATGTGGGGAATGTTGAAAGTAGAGTTGATATATCTATTTTAAGCTTGCTTTTCTCACTGTCGAAGATAAAACAACTGCTCTCAACACGTTTTTACTTGCATTTGTGACTAATTTAATTTCCTTTTCTTGTGTGCAATACACTGCGGCCATTCTGTGTGTCCCCTTTAGGAATAAGCATGGCTAATCAAACGTCGTGACACAAATTACAGGGCAAGAAAGATGTCCCTTTCTTCTTTCAAACAGTTACCAATATGTTGTGAGAAGCTGGAAATTCCAGGGGCATAATAGCCTCATATTTCAGTCCAGGAACATACTGGCTTTCTCCCTTTAAACACCACACGCTTCGTGCCCTAGCGGTCCATTACTACTTAAGGCAAGTTATGTTGAAGCTTACTTTTATAATGAGATCCCTCTGCTGTGGGTCTCTCTCTGTATTCCTGTTTCAATTAATTGTGCTGCTAGGGAACTGCTGACCTTATGTGTCCTGGGACCTTTGATTAGCCCGACTCTCTTTTGGCTCATCTCTTCCCACACCATATTCCCAGTGTCCTCAGGTGGGATGTGTGTGTATAGGTTTATTAATGCGTTTGTGTGTAGATGAGGCTGGTTATGCCAGGTGGTCAAATTAAATTGTTTTGCCCATAATGCCACTTTTCACGGGTCACAGATCTCACCTGCTGTGTCCCTCTGGCACGCAGGTTCAATCCCTGCTTTGCCCACAGCTGCACTCCGTACTAAAACACCTCCTTCGAAATTGACTTAAACACTCGCATATAAACGCAGGGGAGTGAATTGGAGTGCTCCGGATCTTGTTTCCTTGGAAAAAAGCCTGCAGGAGTGGTGTGTAATGTGATGGTTGCAGTCCATCTTATCTGCTGCTTTGAGTCATTGATGGATGAGGATGACTGGTGAGGAGATTGTTCGGGCTCATTATCGTCCCGTCAGACTGCATGGACCCCTGCATGCACATACATGTATAGAAGAGCTTTTGTTTGGTTTCACCATGAGCCGCTTAATGTATGACAAATAAGTGTTGTCAAGTCATTCTTCGGAGATGCTTGCCAAGGGCGAGTGTGACTCACAGGATCCGTTGAGTTTACTTTGAATTCCTTCCCCAAAATCAAGTCTGTTTTGTTTATTTCCTAGTTTAGACTAAATGTTTACCCCCTGCCTATCTGATAAACAAGAGCAGAGTGAAACACTTAACCTGTGGCTGAGGGGGATCTGGGAGAGCTGTGGGAGATTTAGACAATGTGTGTCGGGCATTCCTGTTGGTGGGAGTGTGGTTTCCTTGGCTTGTTAATTTCAGCCATGAGGTCAGAAGAATACACAGTCAGAGCCATCAGTCATGAGAAGGCTTTGATCAGCCAATGAGACGAACAGGGAGTCAGCAAGAGTCCTTGAGCTCTGCAGTGGACCGTGACTCACCTGGGTTTCAAGGGGATAAACCTTGTGGGCAGTGACCAAATGGGATTATACTACAACATGAATGTAGCCAAGCATTGTACAATATAATACAAGAGTCTGTCGGTATTGGGTTACTTCATGCATGCAGAAGCAGTTTGATCTTTCTTCCTGCTGGAATTAATAAATGTATTGCTAAACCATTTTTAATGAATTGATTAGTGACAGCCATTTGGATGATTGACAAATCATCAAGGTATTTATCCAGAAGAAATGACAAAAATCAGCGTGTTCCTTTTTATTAAATTCAGGTTTTCACCTATTAGGATTCATCTTCCGGGGACCATGAATGTCTGTCCAAAATGTAATTCAGGCAACATTTGTTGACATATCAGTCGACACCAAAGTGGATACAGACCAGCTGACTCCCATTAAGGCCGCTACACACCAACCCGATTTTGGGAGTCAGAGGCCTTCAGAGGCCGTCGGGCATTCGCGGCACCCTACTCAGGTTGGTGTGTTCCGCACCGTCGTCCCTTTACGGCACATTTTCACACCTCCCGCGGCCGATTCAACATGTTGAATCGGTAGACAGTTTGCCAAAGAAAGTCGGCCAAAGAAATCACTCTGATTGGCTGTTCAGCTTAGCGAATCAGTGCATGAGAAGCGAAGCGGAAGTGAGGGAACAAAACAAACGATTAAGAAGGCACACACAGACGGCCAATCTTTTTCATTTTCATCTCACCCGGACGCAAGAGTTTCTTTTTTATGTTTACATGTTTTCGATCGACGAGAGAGAGTGAAAATGGAACCCAGACGCTATTTGTTGTTTGTTTATATCACGCAGTCTGTTCTTCTTCTCTCTGTGTATAACGCAGTCTGTCTTCCGGTTGTTGCCTCTTTTGAATGACGAAATACACACTACCGCTGCCTGCTGGTAAGGACAGTTATTGCCACTCGTCGACTGAAGTCTTTGCGGTGTGTTCGTAGGCGGGCGGCGTAGCGGACGTAAAAATCGGGACGCCTTGGGTACGCGTTCTTTGGTCTCAGGTTGGTGTGTAGCGGCCTTTAGATCCCTGACGTCAAAGAGGCTAAAAACTAATGTCTGGCAACATTATTCTCTGCTAATAACGATCTCTCGCCACATGATCAGTTGTTCATTTGTTTCAACCTTGTATATAAATATTCTTATTTACCATCAAGAGTCGTCTTAACACTCATTAGGCGCTTTCACACTGCAGCACTCTCCCACAAAGGTTCATGAGAACTTAGTTCATGAGAACTCTTTAGTTCTCATGAACTAAGTACAGATCGCGTTCACACCGGAATAAGTCCCTGGGAGAGGATTAGGCAAATGAAGCCGCTGACGTCACTTCTTCTTCTTCTGCTTTGGGTTTACTGGCAGGCCGCAAACAACTTCACGGCGTATACTGCCACCCGAAGTCCCCGGAGTTGGGGACTGGCTTCAGTAGAAGCTGCTGGGACTCCCAGCCTTCTGAAGCCTGAAGCCTTCCGAGTAAATCGCCAGAACGCCGACACCTCCTCATCTCCACCGCTCCCATGTTTTCTTTTGTGTTGCCATAAGTTAGTCTCTCTGCGTTTGTGCGCTGGGCTAATGCTAATGCTAATAATGCTAATGCAAGGATAATAAAATGGCGGCTTCACAAAACTTATTGGGAGTTTTACGGAGCGTGGTTTGCAATCCGCCCAGCCAATCAGACATAGGAACTTTTTCTCCCACGAACCACTTTTTCCGTCCCTGCTAGAGAGCAGGGACGGAAAAAGTGGGTAAAAAGATTCTCATGAACTCATTTTTGTTCCGGATTTTTTTGGTGTGAACGCAACATTTCGGAACTAAAGTGGGAAAAGTACTGCGGTGTGAAAGCGCCTAGTGTTCCCTCTTTAATCGGCAATGATCAGTACTGGTAACTGTGGTAACTGTGTAATCACAACTACTAGCTTGATTTATTCAGACGACGTTATGTCTGGTTGGAAACACGAAGGCAGTTGCTGGAATGCAGTTGTTTTAATTGAACCATTTTATTAGCGTGTGCCAATCCCTTTTCCTCCGTGGCGTTTTGTCCATGCCATGTGTGTTGCCCATCCCACTCTAAGCGAGCCGCTACCCATACTAATGCAGAGCATGATTTGAGCGGATCCAGCGTAGAGGGCTCATTCAAGAGCTTTTAAAGGGGGGGGGCTGAGTTTTTGCAGGGTTGTCACTCTCTCATTGAGGAGCAGAGGAGCGCGCCTCAACACATCTTACTCCGACACAAAGAGAGGCTGTGATGTACATACAAATGAGCCCATAATAGGTGGTTTTGTCACTCAATTCCTTCTTAGTTTAATCTCACGAACAAACGCTCTGTGTGCCCGCGTATGTGTGTGTACGTGCACATTACCCATGCGTGGAACTTATTAGAAGCTCTTACCGCGAGCAGATCCTTGCCTGTGTTTTTGAAGTCTGGTACAGAACCTGAAATCAGCCCCCTCCCCGCGTTCTTCCCAAAACCCCCTCACTCCCGCCCAATTCCCCCCAAAAGCCTAAATCCTGGGAAAAGCAAAACATTGTTCATTCTCGGTGGGCATGACCTGCAGGAGATGGTGTGTAAAGCAGGAAGTAATTAGAGCTAATTATTCTGCTTTAATAATTGAAAAAAACTCCACTGCTGTAGCCTCACTGCTTTAGCCTCACTGCTGTAGCCTCACTGCTGTAGCCTCACTGCTGTAGCCTCACTGCTGTAGCCTCACTGCTGTAGTTGGTTAACCAGCGTTCTCGCCATATCATTATTGTTCATAGTGGTTTGTTGTTCAGTAAAACAGACAGGCAAAGGCGCATAATGCCCTCGGTTTACAAGCACCCTGAGTCATCTGAAAGGGTGTCAGAAATCTGAAATGAATTAGCTGGTATCAGGCACCAAACACGTCCACATCTTTGTCGTTATAACTTGAGCCTTCCTTTAAAAACTTGTATCTTATTTGTTGTGTTAGCCCTTTGTCCTCGGCACTATACTGTCTGTACTCCTAAGTTACAATTTACAGGGTTATGGCTCTGATACTATCCTAAATGTGCAGACAATGACGCAGTGGAAACATTTCTACATGTGTACCAGCTCTTTTAGACTCTTGTTTTTCCTCTGGCAGTTATTTCTGCTCAGATCAAGTTTTGTTTGCTGAAACAAAATCCCTGATAACAAACCAGCATAGGTAAAACTAAGTCTGCATCCTTTTCCCCTTCAGACTTCTATTTGAATTGATATGGCTGGGCGATAATTCAGTGCTACTCTCAGTTGAATCATATCTTGAAGTTTATTGTATGAAGGCATTGTGCTAAAAAAACTAAACAAATGTCTTTTGATAACATATAAGCCACAGCAAAATCATTATCAAGTTGTATAAGCTTAACATGTTTGAAGAGTGTCCTCTGATGTATTCATATCAGTGGAACACAGTTAATTGTATTAAATTAGTAGAATTATTTTTAATTCAACAGATTTACAAAATGTGTGATAATTCCATCTCCAAATCTACCACGCTATATTTGTAAAAAATACTGGACTCCCTTCCTTCCTGTTACATCATGGAACATGTATTGACGGCACCAAGAAAACCAATCCATCATATCCAACACATACTACAGAGGACAAGCAAAAACAGGTGGGATCTTGTCCTCATGCCACGGCCCAGTCACACGAGTGTCGATCAACCCCACGGCTTGTTCACGGGTCCATCGGGGGAAGTGAGCCCTAATTGCCAGGGGAAATGGGATGGTCTTACAGGGAGGTTCCTATTGTAGCCAAGGCAATTAACTTGGCTTCTTTCATCTGAACGTCTCCTTTGAAAAGAGACATTGTATTAAGCTGCTCTGTGAGCACCGGGATGGGACTGAGCTGTTAGCAGCTGCATTCCCCTGCAGTGCCAAAAAGGAGGTGTGTGTGTCGGGGGTTGTTGTTGGGACGCCACAGACACGCCGTCCCTGATTGCCTGACCGTGTCGCGTCCCCAACGCTCGCTCACTGAAACAGACTTCCATTTCTTCAATGCTGTCAAAACCAATAAGCTTTATCATCCCCGTGCTTTCTGCTGTTAAAATACAGCCGAGTCTGACTGGGCCTTCTGTTTACTCTGCAGTATTTTACCTCAGAGCACTTCCTCTGAGTAGTTAGCACAGAGCCTGAACTTACTTTTATAGCCCAGTTGTTGCAGAGAGCTGCTTGATCTTCTGCCTGCTCAAAAGCCAGAGAACTGTTTGGGCGATTGGATATGTGCCTGCAGGGGCTTGGCTTACTGTAACAAACCCTAAACCACAATCTGCCCATCGTTTTTACACGTTAGAAAGAGGTAGATGATGTGTGCCGAACCAGGATTGAGCCGATACCGGGGGGGGGGGGAGGTCGCAACTCATCACGCCAGACACTAAAACCAGGTTACGGGAACAATGGGAGACCTGAGGAGGAGGAGAGACGCCGGTCTGTGAAGTTCTGCAGCCAAGCATTTACGATAGTCCTCTGCATGTCTGCTTCCCAGTGGAGTGGAAAGGAGGCCACGCAGGGCTGAGGAGATCCAAGCTGTGCTGGGCCAAGGCATGTGGAGGAAGAGGTGGGATCCAGGGAACGGTGGGGGCAGACAGCCCACACTCTTAACACCACACTGTGAAAGAGAAACTGACAGCCACAAATTAATTCAACATTTCAGTGAATCATCTCTTCATTTGCCCACAATAATCCACCGCTACCCTCCTTCTTTCCTTAACTCCCTCTTCTATCCTCCTCCCTCCGTACCCACACAACCCTTTTCACCACCTTCCAAGCCGTTCAAACTCTTAAAAACTCCAGGATGTCTGGAAAGAGGATTTCAGCTGTGTTGCGTTTCTTTCCCTTCCTCCCGCTCATCTACATTTAATTAAAACATCAGAGATAACACATGAGTGTTTGGGAGTGTGAACTAGTGCTGATCTTTGGGGAACATACGGCACTGTATTTCTGTGACCCACTTTTCTATTAGCCAGTGTACCCTGCAGGAATTTTGCATTACTTTTGGGTAGATACTGTAGGCAGAAAACTGATTAGGCTTTAACTGTGTTTGAAGTAAATTAAGATTTTTACTTCTTACAAGGAATGCTTTTTTTCTACTACATAATTCAAGCAGGGTTATTTAGAAACCCAAATGATTGTAGTTTAGGGGGGAAACAGTTGGACATCAATGCAAGTGTTTCTTTGCAAATAAAATGTTATTACACAAAGCTATAATTTAAAAAGAACAAAATGTGTTAAATAGTTAAATAAATTAATGTATGAGTATGGAAATAAAGGAAGAAAATGAAGATGCATCAAGAATAGTTTTGTAATACAATCTTAGCACCCTAAATAGAAATCTAATCAAATTGTGTTGTACCTTAAGTAGGTTAGCTTGTTCATGTTTGGTCCATTAATACTTCTATGTACTGTAATCTTACATCATTCCCCTCTCATTTTGCAAACACAGTGGACTGCTGTTGAGAATACATCGCATTTTCTTACAGTGCTATGTGGCAGTAGTCTGGACTGAAGAACACATGATAAATGTAACATTTATCATGGTTTTGTTACCTCACCTTGTCTGTTTGTGCGCACTGTCCCAACATATATATACCTGAAGCTTATCTATATTTATGGGTAAGGCAGTATTGGTGCCCTCCTTCCTCCTGCCCTTATGCTGCTCACTCAAGGAGAGGAGCTTCCCAGTCCAGTGGCTCTGCCTGTGAATACCTATCATTGTCCTTAGCTTTTAGGGAACTCAAGAGGCTGGCGCAGGCCACGTTGGCTGGGGTTCAGGAACTCTGCGGGGCCAGAGATTAGCAAGGCATGGCAGGGTCCCTGATAACTGACACCCTGCACGCAGGCATCTGAGCCGCTCTCCCATCCCGCTAAAGACTACAGCCACAAAGACGCCTTTCAGCGCTGGGGACGGTGGCGCTAATCCCCTTAGCACAAAGACCCTAGCCACCGATAGCATCTAAATAACTCCTCAGTAAATGTCATTTGCCTGAATTAGCCGTATAGTATCTCCTGATGCCGGTGGATTGCATTGTGGGTTGTGCAGAAATATTTGTGCCTGTTGTGATTTCTCTTGAAGTGCTGTTGAGTGCTGGCGTTTAATAAGCCACGGGGACAGGTCACCCACTGAGCTGCTCTGCCATTGGCTGCTTGGCCCCAGGTTTTAGGTCAATCTAGTGCAGTGGCTTTGTCGAAAGCTTCCTTAACATTCATGTGGCATCGAACCGTATTACTGTTGGCCCTCAACGACACCATAGCCTTTAAACCCTTGCAGAGGAGTGCCTGAATGGGTCAGAGCTGGACACTTAACATCCATACAGTGGATATTGCTTCAGATTTCTCTATTATGAAATGGCCTCTGGGCATCGTCTCGACTGCAGGCTTATTCAGGTCACCAAACGTTTGATTGAGGTTACATTGTCCTTGCTGGGCTCTTGTCACAAAAAGGGTAAAGAAGCATTGACACCCTGAGGGGATTGACTGCTGACAGTGGAAGGAAACAGCCATTTCTTGCTCTGGTTTAAGAAAGAGCTTGAAGTACATAGAATGTGCGGATTGCTTTTTGGTAAATAAAAAGGGAAAGCCAAAATGATTTTATGCACATATCTGATGGAACTGTGACAAATACCCACTGAAGCAATTTTTGCTGGAATAAAAAATACAACAGCGAAGGGATCTGTCACTCGTGAATGAATATTAACTCTAGTTACAAAAAAACATACCGGGGGGATGGCTGATTGAAGATATGAGGATCATCCCTCCTCTCAGTAGAAATAAATTACCCTTAATTGACCTTTGACCACTGGTGAGTCCCCTTCTCCCTCGAGGATCAATGTCCTGCAATGGTTGCTGTGGAAACGCCTTTTGGCGGATGCTGCTTGGACAGATATGAATGAGGGGCTCTCTGGCTGCCTAAAATCACCCCTAACACCAGCTCTTTAAAAATAGACTTGTAAAACATGATATATAGCCTATTATTAAAATTCTTATTTGCGGAGTCTAATTATACCATACATTTATTTGGCAATGGGAAATGCTAAGGCTTCTCCAATCACCAAAGAATAATTCCCATCTCCTTATAATGCAGCTCACGTCCAATCCTTTTGTAAGCCCATCAGTCCGTTCCGAGGTGCATGTCGGGGTCTTTCCTCAGACAAGACCTTGAGCTGCGGATCAATACATCCTGCTGAAATGGAGAATTGAAACAAACAACCTGTGTGCTGTTAAAGTCTACAAGGAATTTGCAATCCTACGTTGTTTGCTCTCCTCCCTGCTGTCCCACTGGTCTTGGATGATTTCCACAGTTGGAAAGGGGGGGGGGGGGTTTACTCACTACAGTAACCCGTCCCTCAATTCAATAGTGCTGACACCTGAGAACTGGACCACGGCTGTATTCGCCCTATAGCCTGGTTTCTAGGTTGAGGCCAGATGGAAAGATAGACCAGACTGTTACTGGACGCCAGATAGGGGTGGGACAGGGGCTGAAATTAGACATGCAGATACTCCTGTATTTACTGTGAAACACGATCTATTATTTTTTGGCAGTAGCGGGTTAAGTACCACTGTTTTTTGTTGTTGTTGTTGTTGTTGTTGTTGTTAGAAACAGACAATTTAAAAGTCAAGGGAGGGATCTGTTACTGAAGCTCCGCCATCTTCTGAAGCTCCGCCATCCTCTGAAGCCTGAGGAAAATCGTTAAATCACTACGTCTGGAGGCAGCGGTCACCATTGATGAGAGGAGAGGCAGAGCTGCTCTATATGCTACTGATACACAGGGGGGGGTGAGAAAGTTACTGATGATGCCGAGGGTTCCCTTTACACCTTTTAAAAGCAGACTGAGATTTATTGGATGTCCTTCTTTTGAATACGATCAAAGTTGCACGTGGCCGGTGAGACTAGGATAGGCTCACGCGAGTCATTCCGTCACGTTAACTGGAGTTTGACTTGTATGGTAACTGCATGGAAAACCAAAAATCTATCAAGCAACATTAAAGAGGCTTTGTATTAACAGATCACACAAAGAAGCAAAATTCATTGGTGCATCTGGTGTCTTTTACAAATCGGTCTTTCTACAGGTTGTTGAGGGTTATTGGTTATTGGTTGTTTTGGTCTTGGTCATTTTTTGTGTGGTAAATGACTTATTTCCTTTAAAATGTGTGAAGCTTTTGCATACATCTTTGAAGACAAACTCAGTTTTAAAGATTTCAGCCATGACAGCTAAATTCATTTGATTTTCCCATAATGTTTTTGTTGTATTTAATGCTGGTGTGATTGGACCCGTATTTATCCCCTGCTTTGTGCGTGCCTTTTATATGTTCTCTCTTTACATGGCTCTTGAAAGAGTATGTAATTGTCTGTTCGTCTGAAAGCAGCTCTTCTCAGTGTCCTGATAATGTTACAGCTCCCAGAAGCCGCCATTGGGGTCATGTTACTTTGAGCACTCCCTTATCTTTAGACCTAGAGAAACTACATATAGCTGCTAAAAACAAGGTGTTCTGGAAATGTTCACCTTGGAGTTTCACGTTGAGCTGCAGATCACGTCAGGCGGCATATGCACGGTTTTGTCCTCCATAGTCCTTCCCCTCAGGCTGGGAGTGCTGGCAGAGACAGAAAACTCTCCTGCTGTCTTTCTTTCTTTACTTAATCCTCTTATAAATAGGCCACTGTGTCTATTTTACAGGCAATAAAGCAATGAGTCCTGAGCATGTCGGTAAGGTTCAGGGGTTGAGAAGGAGGGCGAGGGGTCTATCATGGTGGCAAAGGTCTGGTCTTGAACACACTGAAAAACAGAGATCCATTTCTTGATGTACTGTCTGTTATTTAGCTTTCTCTTCCCTCCTGTGGTGCTCAGGCTGCGCCAAGATGAGCCCGAAACAGCAGGAAGATAAATGTGGAAGTGCTAGTGAAGGGGAAAAAAATAGATTTATGTTACACTGCTCATGGGGGCTTTTATAAAATGTAGTTGGTGCTCCTTTTCATGGATCGTTCCTTTTGAGGCAGAGAGAAAGCCGGAGAGGAAGATGTGTTGACCTGAGCCACTCTTTCCTGGATGAAAGCATTACCCAGAAGCCCTTTGTTTTGGCCCAAGACCACTCCTGCCGTGGCGAGGTTTATACCGCCAGCGATGATGAACCGTAAATCCATCATGGCCATATTGTTTTGGGGAAATGTATAAAAGATGAGTAGATAGATTCATGTTTACACCTAGATTGATTCGTCTCGTCCTGCACTCCAGATGCACAGAGGTTGATCTGCCAGGAGCCATCTCAATAATACCGCAGTGATGCACTGTGTGAGAATTAAATAAAAGAAACACCTTTCAAAGATAGAAATGTTCATGTTGCCTCAGGGTAATACACAAGGAAAAATGTTGGCAGAAAGAAACCTTCTGTTTGTGTCATTATGTCTGTGTTGATGTTGAGCCCATGGCTAACGTTCTTCTTTTCTTTCCTTCTTTCCTTATGTCCACTTGGACGTCACTGTGGCATTTTCAATCAAAGGTAAGCTTTAAAAGAAATCTTGATTCTGCAAGGCAAACACATTTACTTTGAGGTCATGGGAAATGCCATGCTCTTTGCTTCACAGTAAGACTCATCTGCCTTGCTCCTCGCATCTTATCTTTTAAGAAAACCATGGATCAGTAGGATCCTAATTCTCTTCAACATTGACGATGATTTGGTTGGAATACATAACTGTAAAGCATCCGTTTAGTCTTATTACATTTTAGAATCAAACAGGAAAATACGTTTTTTTGATACACTATATGGACAAATCAGTTAATGAGGAACATAGTGGCTGAAACTGGATTAGCTGCATGTGATTTAGAGGAATGTCCATGTTCTTCACTACAAACTTCCTTTTTTCTACAAACTATGATGAAGGGACAATTTGACACACACTGCTGCAAATTACTGTAACAGATGGGCAGATTTAACAAAACAGTGTCAACGAGTAAGATGGCTCAATAACCAGTCACTTGTCAATGCAAAACAAAGCAGACGTAAGAGGCAACATCATTTCATGTGCAAATTAAGCATTCTAATTGTATTGGGGGGAAATGAATCCTTTGGTAGATGTGAGGCTTTCTGAAGTCGCACTTCGATTCAGTGATGTTCTTTCCTTGATTTACATTACATTTGTTTTTACATTACATGTTGTTTGTTAGACGCTTTTATCCAAAGCGACTTACATACTCAATACTGTGGGCAATCCCCACAGGAGCAATTTGGGGTGAAGTGTCTTGCCCAGGGACACAACGACATGCTGACTGCAGTGGGGTTTGAACCTGTGCTCCCCTGACCCGAACACCAACGCACTAGTCCACTGCGCCACACGCCTCCAACTTGTGTTGTTTTGAAGACGTTGGCATCTTTGCAGTGAAGCTTTTCAAAGTGAATTCAACAATTAACTAATACATTTGGTTGGGGGATTTCAAGCAGGATGTTTAGTCTAATTTCCAATGTGTGATGTGGATTTCCCCTGCATAAATATAGCAGTTCTGTAGATCCAGCAGTGACTGTAGCACAAAAGCTCATCACATGTATGAATCCTATACTTTTAAAGAGGTGGGGCTTTTGCAGGGTTACAGTAGTGGATTGCATTATGAAGTTAAAGTGTTGCTAATAAATTGTAACTCATTGCCTATATGAGCGTCCGAAGAACTTGTGAAATGACATGAGTGGCTGCATACCCTAACACAGACCACCTCTTTGCTTCCATGACGCCAGAGCTTCGTTTAGAACTTCTGCCACTGTTAAAATGGCTCAAAATCTACTTAGGTGGCCATTAATGTGTCAGGGCAGGTTGCCCAGTGCAGCCTATATGTGGGGAAATACTAAAACCCTATATAGTGCAAGCTGTCTCCTCTCTGTAGAGGGAAAATGTAAAGCCACTAAAGAGCAGAGAGAACAAAAACATCTGAAGGGGCACCAGTACAGCACTGATGTGGGGTGGGTAAGGATGGCAACGATTATGGGATAGCAGCCTTGCTGTGGTCTCCCAGGCAGGCAGACGGGAGAACTCGGATAGGAAACAGCATTGTCCAATCGCGCTTATAGACGAGACAGGCTCCGACAGAAAGACAGGGGAGGGCTCCAGCTTCTCTCAGGTAATTGGCTATCGGCATGGGGGACGACACAGCGTGAGACGAGATTCTTTATTCCAAACAGGCAGACACACACTCACTCCCTTCCTTTTCCTCTTTGCTTCCTCCCCTCTTCACCTTTGAGAGAACTGGCTGTAACAACAGCTGCTGCCCTGCACCCAGTTAGTATTCACACACAGCCAAGAGAGCCAATTAGTGGCCTTAGAGCGTATAATTGTGTGTCTGTGATTCTGTGTGTGTGTATGTGCGATTGAAGGTGTCATTTCGTTAAGTCTCAGGGGGTCGCGCCACCTCCTGCAGTGAGGTGTCTCTCCCCAGAGTGTGAGTGACAGTACACTTGGAGGGAGGCCATTGTGCCAGTCAGGCCTCACTGGTTTCCAATGCTGTTTACATTTAAGGGTGAAAGGAAACCAGTAGGATGTCGTCTGTATCTGTGTGTGTGTGTGTTTTTACTGGAGACTGACCAAGTAAAAACTTTCCCATTCCTAAATTGGTGGGAAGATTTTTTTTAATATATTTAGTGTTGAATCGATAATTTTAGTCAAGTTCATGGACTTATTTATTACCTTAAAGACATATTTAGTTTTTCTCTGAAATAGTTTGCTTGAGTTATGTTTATTAATTGTATTGCTTCGGGCGTCATTACAACTTGAAGAGTTTTCTAGGTTATTGAAAAACACATTAATGTATACAATATACAGTAGATTTATACTGTATATCTAGAGTGAAATCTTACTGTTGAATTCCCATTTCTTAGCTATGGCACTTCAGTTCAGGAAGCTATAAAGTAAAGCACTTCCCGTACTCCAGAGGAAATAGCATCTATCCATTATAAGAGGAGAGAGAGTGATCTGGGCTTTTATAAATGTCTTGTAGGAAGCATTAGACTACATGTCCTTGCATCATGGGATATTCTTGTTTTAACAAACTGACTGCATGTTCCGAAAAAAGCCCATTAGATATCTAGGGCTAGTGAACCTCCTTCAGTGGGACCATTAAAAGCATCCTGTAAGGCAGGGGTTTTCAAAGTGTGGGTAGGTGAGCCTCCCCTCAGAGAACATAAGAACAGCCGCGCCCCCCCTCCCAAATTATTATTGCTATTATTATTATTGTTGTTGTTGCTATAATGCAGGGGTATTCAATTGCATTTCAAAGAGGTCCAGTAAGAGAACATGTCATTAAATGCTCTGTTTTCGCTGTCTACCTTTCTCTTTTTTGAGCACGCCATTTGAAGTTACTCCGACGGTTTCTCTCTTCTTGTCTCGTCTCTGTGTGTGTGTTTGAATCTATCGTGCTGACTCACTGACTGCACCGATTTGATTGGCTGAGTAGCGTCACCTCCTTAAAACATTAAACAATAACTTTTTAAACCTTTTTATCTTTATGTTTTTCAACGTTTTTTTTTTTAACATTTTCAACATCGTGGGTAAATCCTTATATGCTCCCGGCAACACACTGAACGTCAACTTTGCCTCCTCATTACACTCACCCCTACTTTAGTGGGAACAATGAGTCTGCGTCTTTGATGCGCACAGGCGGATGATGCAATGTAGACAGGAATAAAGGCAGATCATCCTCTGGCTGCAGCCTTGACCGGTACTTGCTTTTGATCAAAGTAAGTATTATTAAAATTAAAATAAAGGGCGGTGCCGGCCGTCAGGAGGGGGGGGTGGCATTGGGATATATATTTTTTAAATCCGCTGGAGCAGAGAGAGGAGCCGTGGATTATTGTTATTGATTAACGCATCAGTGTTTCTTAGGGTCAAAAACACTAAACTCACAACTTAAAATGAAAGCGTTTAGTTTATTTAATAAAATGTGAAAAGTGACAGTAGATATAGATTAGTTGCAATTTGGTGCTATATATATATATATATATATATATATATATATATATATATATATATATATATATATATATATATATATATATATATATATATATATATATATATATATATATATTTTTTTTTTTTTTAATTATTACAATTTAACTTTTTTTTTTTTTTTTTTTTTTAATAAACACCTTGAATTTCAGGGGGAGTGGCGGGGCTCCGTTGGCGGGGCTCCGTTGGCGGGGCTCCGTTGGCGGGGCGCAGCGGGGCTCCAAGACAATGGTAGGGGAAACACTGATGTTGCCGCTCGCATAAAGTTAGCTGAAGTTAACTAGCTAGATTTCACTGTTTCTCGTTATTAATTTTTCACGCTGCGCCTCCCCTGAAGCTCTCTGGCGCCCCCCCGGGGAGGCGCGCCTCATACTTTGAAAACCGCTGCTGTAAGGCATATGTGAAGTTTTAGAGAATCGAAATATGTGATTGTTTATATGTGACCTTTGTCCATTTAGTGAAATAATTATATCGTGACATGAGTAAGTCAATACTCTAATAAAAATATTATGGAGCTAACAGTTCTAAACACAGCAGAGTTCATCAGAATTAGAAGTGAAGCCTTTTCTATAATGCATCAGCTTAAAAAACAAAACCCCTCTAAGTCCATTGTGTCAGGTGTTAATTGGACAACATTAGACATGACACATTTGTGAGTTGAGAACATTTTTCCATCAATGTTTTTATGTTCCTTTTATGTTAATGTTCAGGATTGCTGGATTGCTTGTGTATTTTGGAACAAAATGTTTCCTTTTTTTTCTGGCTGGTGCTGACATTTTTCATTTAATTTTAAAGGAGCGTGCTGTGCTTGAGAGTAGATTTTTGCTTGGCGGTTGTTTTTTGTTGAATGCACCCTTATAGTCATAGCCCTTGTTTGAGGCAAGTGGCCACTACACATCCTACTGTATTGTGCATCATCTGTATGTGTGGAAAAGTCACTCTGTGCTTGACATTTATGGTCATTTCCATAGCTGAGCATCCTTCCAGTTTTTCTTCAAACCAATGACTGCTCTGAAATGAAACCATGAGTCTCCACTGAGCCTGAGCCAAGAGGGGGGAGGGGTCGTCAGTCGGCTGGTCAGGATCACCGCTGGTCTAGCCGCAGTCTGTAACTCCATACACTGACGTCCTCATTAGACCAGAGCCCTGAGCAGAAACAGACCATCCACATGAGAGCAAGTCGTCCATTGGAACCCCCGGTTTACTCAAATGCAGAAACATTGACATGTTTCAGACACAATCTCCATTTTGTCTCTGTCTATTTCTCTTGAGCTTTTACTCCCTCTTTCCCCTTCTCAGCTCCCATATTTCATTCAATATCCGTGCACACATTCAACTTGGACATTTGTAGAACAGATTGTAGAGCTGGATAACAGCTGCTGTTCTGCTCTGAAGTGTTTTCCCTACTTGGAGGTTGATTGAGTGGAAAGACAACGACCCACTGTATCAAGATTAGTTTCCTGGAAAGACGTAATGGAAAGAATGTTTCGGAATTAGGATAAATCGTAATCAAGGTGGATTATGATTATTATTATTTGTTTCCCAGTACAGGCGATACACAGAGAACTGCCCATTGTTTCATGAAGACTATGAAGGGGAAATCCTGCTGATAGCTTAAGAATTTAACTTTGTTTGAGCAGAAAGGTCGTACGTTGGTTTTTAAACCTGTTTATCTTACACACTTATCCCAACGGAAGTCTGTCGTCCTGTCCTATCTCAGATCCTCGCCCTGACCGTGTTAGTGTCTAGATGCCTATCAACAGGTGCGTACCTGGACAAACACTCCACACAGCAACGACGCCGAGAGACCAAACATTTCATTTCCTGTCCAGAGACCCCTAATCTGCGGCATGTATGAGGTGGTGAGCCTCCACTCATCTGGTTTCAGTTGACATAGCCAGCGCTGCCTTATTTCTTTCAAGCTTGCAGTTAACACAAAGAGCTTTTCTCAACACGGAGGTGTGAAGGGCGAGCGCTGAGCTGTTGAATTGTTCACTGAAACAACATAATCACCTTGACCGTGTTCAGCTCCACCTGAGTGGGTGGAAGCGCGAAAACGTGGCGTGCGTTGCCAGGTAACGCAGCCAGTAAAGTAGTTTACAACAAAGCATTTAGCTGCACTCATATCAAGAAATTACTCTGATGGTTAAAGTAATTTCCTCAAGGCTGGAGGAATATTATTTTGATGGAAATAGGGCTGGATCTGTTTGTTCTAGTGATTATTATTCGTCTTTATCCTGTAATTTGATTCTTCTGGGCTCTGCCTCCATCAGCTAGTTATCCTTCATCAGTGGGTTTTCCTGCGCTACAGCCAGCACCTGATGGTTTCTAGAGTTAATGATTTACGACTAAATGGAACAAGGATTATACCGCTAAATCAGATATTCTTTCAACATGTCTGGCAGTAAGAAAATTTTTTAAGTGATTTTTCCCCTCCTCCTAATTGCTCTCTTTCCTCCCACTTCTCTCTTCAGCACTGAGGTGTAAAGTACATTCAGCTCCCTCTCTATGCTAATGCAAACAATTGCTTTCAAAGCTAAGTATGGCGCCTTGCTGGGGGGCTGCCACATCCTGCCCATTCCTCTGTTATTCAAATAATCAGAGGCGCTGAAAATGTCATGCACCCCCTACGGCACGCACAAAGTCATCCCATGAGATTTGGAAGTGGCACTTATGCTGCAATGTCCTTTGATATACTACACTATATTTTACATTTAAATATAAACAGAGGTGATGCATTTAGATATGAGAAATATATCTGAATTCCTTTCTCAAACACTCACTGCATAAAAAAGATTCATATGGCATGTTTATGCCTACCCTCCTAAAATGTGATTGATTTCATTTTTGATCTTTAAAAAATGACCCACTTTTTTCATGTTTGCAGATGCAGAGCGTAAACACTTGAAACACCTAGAAAGATGTTGTCAGAAATTAATAAGCTTTATATAACTGTCAATACATCTAAAAAACATTGAGATGTTGCACTCTATGTGAAATGAGGTGACGTTTTTTTTTTTAATTCAAGCTGGGTTTTTCACCTCATGAAATAAATGAAAACTCAAACAGATGGTCATTCATTACACATCATTCAGCAGATCCCGAAGCCAGGTGTGAACTGCAATCTGTCTCATCTGGATGTAGACTCCAACTGGACTCACTATAGAGGTATCAGATCTGAACAGTGTGTTGTAAACCCAAATACAGTAAAGTACAGAAATAGGTTACCCCCCCTCCCCCTTCCCTCTCATCGCTCTTCATGGCTGTGCAAAGGGACCACCTGCTGGCTCCCAAACAAGACGGCGCCATGTGCTTTCCTTAATGAAAAGATAATGCAACCTAATTAAAATCATTTGGGTTGCAGATGCATGAAAAACACCAGGAACCGTGTTGCAACGACGCACTAGCTCTTTAACGCTCATAATGGGACGCTTTTGATGTCAAATTGTATTAAGATGACACACATTCTCATTAAGGCACAATTAGTTCCTCGTGTGTCACGTCAGCCTCTAGTAGGATCGTTTTTTCTCAATAGTTAGGGTTAGGGTTGGACCCAGCTGTGTTTTTTAAATTAGGGAGGCTGGTGTAGGCATCTTTCTTTCTTTCTTTTGCTGCTTTACATTTTTTTCATTTTGCATGACCATTGATAATCACTAGACATGCGCATGCTGGTGTATACAGGAAGTATTTTTTTGTTGGCTCATTTTCGCTATTTGCTTGAATAATTCCTTGCTTCCTGTGCATGTTAGCAGTAGTAGCATTATAAAAGCAGAATTTGACTGCACATCAGCTGTTGGCATAGACAACAACAATGCCTGTATTGGGTGTTAGGCCTAAACGTGTCAAAAGTAATGCGTTTTAAAACAAAAAAAACTTTTGTGAGTGGATGCTTATCCTTTCTGTTTTGGTGTTTACAGAGTCGATAGGTTCATAAAAACACCTATGTGGTCCGCCATCTTAGAAACCTTTCTCACAGCGGGACAGTCTTCAGGGACTGCAGTTACAGTAGACGTCTGTCCAGCAAGGTTACAGCTTATTAAACTGTGGTGACTACACTGAGCTCGCTCTGCAGAGCCCGCCAAGCCCTGCTAGGAAACCTAACCCACAGAGCCGAGCGGTCCTGGAAACAACCTGGATGCCAGGCTTGTTTGATTCCCTCCTCCAGCATCAACATCCATGTGTGTTTGTGTGTGGGAGGAGGGGAGGGAGATATGGAGAGACCAGGAGGCCACCCAGGTCTTAAATCACATTTTCTGAATGAAATAAGTAAAGTAAATAAACGCTTCCTCTCTGCCTTTCTTTCATGAACTAACATGTCAGAGGTCGGGTGTGTTTTGTCGTTTTAGACAAGAGCCTGGTCTCAGGGTACACTAGTGCAATAAAAACTGTTCCACCGTCAGACGAGGATATTGCGGATTGCGTGTACCGGAGGGATTCAGCAAGCTTTTAAAAACAGACTTTCGAAGGCCAATGGTTGATGGACTGTTATAGTGTGATGGAGAGCGACAGCAAGACTAGAGAAAAAGTGAGTTTTAATGGAATCCTTATTGTACTCTGGAGCCCCATTGAGTGACTGAGAGATTCTGACTCTTACAAAGCATCCATCCGTCCATCATTAAGTATTCCATCTCCTCGTCCTCCTAATCTGTCTCATTAGATCATGACATGGTGGAGGAATCTAATTTCAAACCTCCTTTTTTTAATTATCCCCCTTCAATATATTAGCAGTTGGATGTTGCAGCAGGAACGTGGCTTTGGATTGACCTGGAATGAAATTGTCATACTCAAGGGATTGGTTTATCTCCATTGCAATCTCATGTCCTCCACAGTGTGAGACAGTGATAGCAATGAATCTACTACTCTCCCTTTTACAGCCTTATGGCGCCGAAAGCCTGAATGACTGGGTATAACATAGCCCTCATTTCTTCTCTTTTATACCCTTTATTTTGAAATTCTCTCTTCTCACTTTCCTCTTATCTTGGCTCCCTCTCCTTCACACTGGGGTAGTTTGCCAGAGGGATTGTAGAGTGCCACCACATTCATCATTACATTACATGTCATTTGTTAGACGCTTTTATCCAAAGCGATTTACATACATTCAGTACTGTGGACAATCCCCACAGGAGCAATTTGGGGTGAAGTGTCTTGCCCAGGGACACAACGACATGCTGACTGCAGTGGACTCGAACTTGCTACCCCCTGATTCCAAGTCCAGCACACTGAGCCACAGCCTCCCCCATTCCTGGTTGGCACTCATGTCGGGACGTAGCCGAGGTGCAGGCATTAGCCAGAGCCTGCAGAGAGGAGACCGGCACTGGCAGCCAAGGACTCAGCGCCCATCTGCTGCCAGAGCCAGGGAGGGAAGCATCATTTATTACTTCCACTGATGCGAAAAGCAGCTCTTGTCACTCAGGAAATGCATTGTCCTGAGATTGCTGCTACTCTCAAAAGTTTCCATCCCAAGTCCACATATTTGGCGGCGCTATTTTCCCCCTCTCTCTGTTTAATCCATTGGAACTTGTTCATCCTCACAGATCATATTTCAAAAGGCAAGACACTTGGAAACTGAATCCCATTTCTTGCCTCTGTTTATCTCATATCTGTCATATATTACTCTGGTGAGGCAACGTCTACATGCCCTCAAATGAAGATTTAACCATACAGCCGCTCTAACTCCCACTTTAGAAGCAACCCTTTAGACATCTATCAGTGTTTAGCCCGGCTGCAAACTGCTAAGCTCCTCTGTTCCACTGTGACCTAATCTTCCATCTTTGGCTCTAAATGCTGGAAAGAAATCACTGAGTGTGACCTCAGATGTTTGACATCACTGTTCCTTTTATATTTAGTTTTATACCAAACCCTCTGTTCATTTGTACTCATGCTCCTTGCAGGGTAGTTAAAGCACTTACTTTTGTAAACTGTTTTCCTGTGTATAGAACCTTTGTTGTTCATATGAAAAAGTGTAAAAATAAATGACGGCCTTTCTTCTCCACCGCTGCACCTTTCAGTTTTCCCTCTAAAAGTGGTGTCATTAGTGGATTAGTGCCCAGTTGTTCAGGACCAAAGAGACAGGAACCTGCCTTACCTGAGCAAAGCCTAATCCTCTTTAATCTAATAATTGCTCTCATATTCACTGTGTCTTGAAAGAGCGCAGCTGCCAGGCATGGTTTTGGCTCCAGATTGCTGTGCACCATGGGTAATAATAGCCATGTCCCTTCAATGGCCAGGTTCACATATGTGGACTCTGTAAAGGTTTTTTCATCATCATCTTTTGGGTTTTCTCAAACTGAATGAATAACCTTTTTTCAGTGCATCTTTCTTTTCTTTATTGTTCTTTTTTCTTGCTCCTCATCAGCTCATGTTCTGTCCTCGGCATGGACGGATTACACACAGACGCATTAGGCTGCCTGTGTTTCAACAGTCAGCCCTTTATGAGTGGGTGTTGAAAATTGTTGAGAGCTGCCCGTTCTCAGATGTCTCTATTTTAGATAGAGCTTGACAGTTATGAAGATTGGTGTGGAGGGACAGAGCAGTGGGGGTGGTGAGAGACAAGGCTCATATCTTCTCTGAAAGGCTTCTTCATGGACTCCATTTGTCCAGAGCAAGCTGATCAAGCTCCCGGAACTGCCATTTAAACGTCATAAAATAACACTGAATAGCACGCCACTGTGATGCTACGTTTAGTGTTAAAGTGAAATAACCTCAGCAATGAGATAAAAGCATAGTCAACTATTTGGTGCAAAGACATCTGCAAACTGGTGACGTGGAAGTACAAATTGTGATAAAAGTGTATAATATCTATCATTAAAACATTGATGTTTGTAGATGGAACTATTCATAAAATTGAGAAATGTGATGAAAAAAAAAATCCTGCTTCAAGATATTCAGTGTGACCTATATTCCTGCCTCCCAAAAATATCTGTGATTTCTTTCCCTTCCCTGTATAATGAAGATCCACAGCAGCGTTCCCCAGAGGCCAAACAAGTCCCAGTCCTCAGTCCCCCCCCCTTAAGCCCACTGCAGTATGACTAGTAATGAGGCGGTAATGGCCGAGGATGGGTGGCCTATTAACGCACACTTGAAGGAGTGTTTGGGTGTGGCCCAGCCAACACTTTGATGCTGTTGCGCTTATTAAGAGATTTATGGCTGACGCCTGTTTGCCCCCACCCCCCCACCCTCTTGCGCGCACTGTGACATATGAGTGTTTTTATTATTTCCCTGGCATGGAGACCATATAGAGAACTGCCTCATTTCAAAGGCAGAGGTGTGCTGGCAAGCAGCAGCTTGTTAGGAAGCATGAGAGTGCATTTCTCTGGAGCGAAGGAGAGGTGACATACTTCTATCAAAATGCCATGTTGGATAAAAACATTTTTTGTTGAGGAAAATGAATTTATAAAAAAACGTTCATGCAATCAGTCATGTTCCTGGTACTGGAGCTAATATTAAGAGATGTCCAAATGGGGGTCATACTATAAATTCCACTGAGGCGTCATGGATGACTGTTGCTGCTGTTTGAGGGCTGAATGGAGCAAACATATGGTCCACCTGGATAGGTTGCATGCTTGTTGCCATGCCAATGTTGCCTGATAATAAGCTGGGGATGGTGGTGGGGGGAGTCTCCATCTATAGGTGCAGAGCTCGCTTCCTGCTGTCAGCAGCAAGATGGAAAGTAACAGGCATAAACTGATAGTGATCTCATTGAGGTTTGTTATAATGAGCCCGGCCCACGAGCAAGTGGCTTTGCAGAGCGAGACCCCTCCACAGGGCAATTACCTGGCACAATAAGTGCAGCGATTGAATAAAGGTAGCCGTGTGCATACCGGTGTTAGTTGTAAAAAGGCTGCCCGCCCTGCTGCTTTGAACACGGTTTTCAATTAGAAGCAGAGGAATGAACACGGATGAGCTCTGCTCATGTATGCCGCACAGAGAAGAGAATAGTACCTGGGGTCAGTTCTTTTTTGATGTAATGAAAAGAGACAGCAGGGACTCCTTCTTTTATTACTTTGATCCATTTTAATTTGATAGAGGGGGGGTGCCTCTTTGATGGCACATCAGGGCTGGTATGTTTGTTCCCACCTGAATGTTCCCTTATGAGGCTCAGGTGTCATTTGTAAACCCTGACAAGAAACCCTGCATTGGATATTTTAAGATTTCTTTAACTGACTTTGTTCTATAAATAGAAGAACGTAAAATGAATGACCATTAATTTTAAGGGTCACAAGACCCCAGTTTCTCATAGACCAGGGAGATGATTTATACGTCTTGTTTTGTTAGTTCATATTCATTTTTTTATTGTATAAGAAGGGGAAAAGCAGGAAATCTCTATTTGAGACGCTTTAAAAATACATGTTCTGCCATTTCTTCATGAAAATGACTAACAATCGATTATTTATCAAAATAGTTGTCATTTGTTTTTCTGTTAATTGATGTGATTGTGATCAACAGGCTTCATATTTAGTGTACAGAAATGAAAGTATTATCAATTCAACTAGCTTTATTAGCATGACCATAATGACACAGTATTGCCAAAGCTTTGTACAACCTGACATCTAAACATAAATATACATTTGAAATGTACTGTTAAGTTCATACACATTTTGAACAAATGCAAGAATAACAAGGTTTCTTTACAAGGAGAACAATATACTTTTTGGAAATGAGCTAGAAATGTAATTATTAAATATAATTTAAATAATTTAAAATCACAGAACAATAGAAAAAGTTGATGTGAGTATTATATTATACAAAGTATTATCAATCTTTCCCTATAATTTTCAAGGACAAGTCTGTTTTTATATGACTGCAAATGGAATAAATGGGGTTTGGGAATCTTGATCAGACAGAACAAACAATTCAAAGGCTTTAACCTTCAGTCAAAGAGGAATTGATGATATAAAGTCAAAGTAACAAAGTCACCTTGTTATGTGTAAGTCTACAAGAGCTGATGGAGGTCAACAATGACATCAGTCTGTGGTGACCTCCACTGTCACTCCCGTCACCATGGTTTGACAGAGACATTGCACCTGCTCTGACTGTCTGTTTAACGTCTCTGCTGTCAGGGTACTACGGCGGGCTGACCTCTTTGTTTGGGCGCCATCTCAGCTTCACGCACTGCTGACTTCTCTGTGCCATTCTCGTCGGACATGCTTAATGTTCCTGACACACCGCGTTGTTAAAAATACTGACGGAGAGCTCACTGAAGCATGGAAATGCAAATTATACTCGATTTGCATCAGTAACTGAGATGTTGGGTTAAAACTGCTTTGTGATAGACCAGAACATGTTTATTTGTTTTACATTTTGAGAATCGTGATTTTGACCATGCACACATTCTCCAACAAAGCAGTGTGTCCATGTTTTTTACACACACACACACACACACACACACACACCACACACACACACACACACACACACACACACACACACACACACACACACACACACACACACTTGCTGACAGGCAATGAAATCTCTGTCAGTTGGCTTCGGTGCTCCCGTTTGCCCTTCATTCCCTCGCCAATTTATCTCCCTGACATCTTGATCCACAAACACAACTGTGGAAGAAGCTTTCCCATTTCCCATCTGTGGTTTTATTTCAGCTTTTAAACACACGCTTGGCTGAACTGTGAAAGATGGTTATCAGCCTCCCTCTGCAAATGCCAGCATGCACACATCCATGCTATGAGACTTCATCCAGATATGATGGATTGTTCTATAATATTCAATATTTTGGGCGGCCATGTGGTTGCTACTTGTATAGAATAGATGGATGGAAAGATATACTCCTGTTGATACTGCTGTTAACTTGATTGGTCAAACACAGTATCTCTAGTTTTAGATACGAGTCTTTTGGTCAGGATTTTTTGTTAATATTCATTCAAGAGATGTTTTATCATTCAAAAAAGATCAGTGATTGTACAATCATATATGCCGGCTCTCCACCGGTCTTGTTTAAAACCTTTTATAGTGTTTTTTAACTGTACTCATTCTTGACTTTTTCCTAAACAAATTGTCATCTACAGATAAATACGTTTCTTGATTTTAGAATTATAATTAAACAGGACAACCAATCTGACCAGAGATCCAATGACAACTCTCCTCACCGGACACTTTTTAATACTTCAGGCTAAGAACACATTGCAGTTGGTATTCAATAGGTGTATATATATATATATATATACCACAGGACTAAATCCAAGTAGGTTAAAACACATAAGGAACTAATCTTATTTTCCCATACTGTATCTTACTTTTTTCTCCTGACAGTGCAGACTTTCCTCCTCTTCGCTCTGTGACAGCCACTGTGGTAGGAATGCTAATAGAGTTAGCTTGGCATTCCAAAACGTACAGAAATGGCTGGAAATAGACTGATCTACCCTTTTTCTCCTAACTTTTAATGGAGCACTTTTAAAGAGGCCTTATTAACTGCAGGATCTACCTGATTTGAAGTCTTCTTCAACAGAAAGTTGAACGGACTGCAGTGTGACTACAATGTAATGCGGCACAGCAGCTGCTAAAATAGATGCTTCAAAGAGCGTTGTTTGCACCAGTGTTCCCCCTCTTCCCATCCTCTGAATGTTGAAAAATGTATGCCATGTTTTTCCAGTCTGTGCTCAGTCTCATGGCCCATGTCTGACCTCCGAGTTGCCATTAACTAAATAAGATTTCTGCTCCCAAATCATGCTAAGCTCCATTTGAGATCTCACGGGAACTCTCGGTTAATAATTGATCCGATCACAGACTTTCTGATCTTGTCCCTGCCATTTCCCTCTTTTGAAGTCTCACTGTTTGTTTGAGTGTTTGAGCAAAGAGAGCTGATGTTATCTGGAGTCATGCTGCTCTTATCCTTAATTTGGTTATGTAGATTTTGGGGCTGTGGAGAGGAGGGAGTAGTGAAAGTAAAGTGTTCATTGATGGTAGAAATGTCTTCATAGCTATGGTAGACAGTGAGTTTTTTATAGATTACATACTTAAAACTCACAAAGAATAACACTGTTTAATGGATATCTCCAGCAGTTTATTTCAAGGAATTGCATGTCACTGAGTCAGAGCCGTCTTGGAGATAAACATCTAATAGTCGCCACGCTCAAGTCACTGTCTCGCGCTCCGTCAGCAACACTCAGAAGTCCTCGTTCTGCTGTCCTGTCACTCTGAAACATCTCAGAGCAGCTGTCTCGCCCCTTCACGGTCCACGAGAGGCTGTGAAATCACACACATAGGGCCTTCTTGAGCTCCCAGGGGGAGGCGTGATGGGTGGGACTGGTGCCAAGTCTTTGTGGGTGCTGCTGTTTGGGTCTGTGCATGTGTGGGGCATCCTCCCCTTTAACCCCCTGCAGCCTCAGGCATGTGCTTCATCCCTGCTCGTCGTTAGCTTAGCTTCCCTCAAAAGTCTTATTGCAGATGTTTATCTGAAGGAATTATGAGATCTTATCTTAACAAAAATATTATAAATACAGAACCTTTTTTCCCCCTCAATCTTTCTTTGACACATCTCCTTGCCTTCCACAATATGCTGATACAACAACGTTTTTTCTGGAAATCTGATTCCACTGAGGCACCTTTGCGTCGCTGTGCCAACAGACAGAGTTGAGAAGGAGAGGAGGGAGGCGTCGGCTGCTGATGAGCCCATTACGGTTGTTTCTGTCTGTCAGGCCGACATTGAGGCGACTTCCACCTGACAGCCTGACAGCCGAGCCGGGCTTAATGGGGTCGACAGAGCAGTGAGATGAAGAGGAGAATCCCTGCGCAGATATTTTACCTCTCAGCATTTTCCTTCTCCGTCTTTAACCTACTTTCTCTCTCTTCCAAGTCAGTCCCAGATACCTTGATCCAAATCCAGGGAAACTATTTTCATAAAACTATTTTGAAATGAACTAATATTAATATTTCATTGTGATGGCTGCTCATCCAGGTGCATTAGCGTATCCGCTGCATGCTTTCCCGGCAAGTGCATATTGATTGAGACTTTTTTAGTTTTCAGTTTTTCTTAATCTGTGTGGAGATGGAGGCTCCCTGGAGAACTAGCAGAGCTTTCACCAAGTTTGATATATTAAGACATCATATTTCATTGCTGGTGTGAAGCTTTCTGTTCGAAAAATCTACTTTATTTAAAATGAATTTAATTTTCTATGAACAGAAACTTAAACGATAAATTAAATATCTACACTGTTGATTAATATTCTGTACATTCAGTGGTTTTAACTTCTCAAATGTGAAGATATGCAGCTTAATGTTTCTATCATTTAAATGTCTTGCATTGCTGAAATTGAAATGCATTTTTAATGACATTCTTTTGAATTGTTTAAACTATTAATCCTAAAAACAATCCACCGATAACCCAATAACAAGAATACTAATTCAAACTCTTATTTTAACACTTAAATGAGTTGTCTTGAAAACATTGCACCCGTTTACATTCAGTGTGTATCTTTGAGGCCTTAAAAACACGTCAAATACTTTTCCTCAAATCATGCTTACGTCTGTGTTTCTTTGCTGCCTTTGGTAATGGATACCTAGCTTTGCACTCATAAAAGAACCCAGTGGTCAAAAACTCCTTGGTGTACCTTTTAATGATTTACTCTGCCCTACTGTAAATCATTGGGCTTTCAATAGTTCACCGTGCCCTTCAGTCTCAGCATGAGAGATTTTTTTTGTCACAAGAAAATTCCCATCATGTGTCCCTGTTAT
Source organism: Dissostichus eleginoides (assembly GCA_031216635.1). Taxonomy (NCBI): domain Eukaryota; kingdom Metazoa; phylum Chordata; class Actinopteri; order Perciformes; family Nototheniidae; genus Dissostichus; species Dissostichus eleginoides. The sequence continues at coordinate 11,096,155 of CM062278.1, read as the reverse complement.
CTGCAACTCTCCCTTTCAACCACTCTCACTTTGAAGAGCCCTTAGTGGGAGTTTAGATAGAGTCCGCTCAGCTTATCTCTTTGAAAGTCCCTCTTTGAAGAGCCAAACATTCCCTTTACTGCGACCTAAATGAACTTTAATGATTTCTCATATGGGCACAGCTTCAGTAGTATGGCTTTGTTGAATAAGTCATTGAATAAGAGGTGATCAGAGGTGGCAGATGCGTCTTTATGTGTATGCATGTATGCCAGTGTTGGAGAGACAGGGTGTTTGAGAGATGTAGGTCACGGTTTAACAGTACTGTAAGAGTTGGCACACTGCCTCACTCCACCCTCCCTCTCTATCTTGTCTGTCATCCTGTGGTATGGGAGAACACCTTATCTGTGTTTGCTGTCTGCTGGGACCTTTCCCGCTTCACACACACACACACACACACACACACACACACACACACACACACAAACTCACACTGTGTCAACGCGCATCTCAAATGAAACCATCAACCAAAACTCGTAACATACACACACAGAGAAGGCTCGGTGTGATGGAGGTTGGCACGCTACCTCACACCCCGGCTGTAGGGCTGGCATGGAGGCAGTGAGCACGTCTGCTGACATTGTTATTGATGGGTTGTTTGAGGTGGATGTTGGGGAAGACTCTCCTGGTGTTTTTGAACCCATCTGCTGGCTTTTTATCCAAGATGTATTCAGATTAATCAAATGATCTACCCCTCATTGTTAGAGATCACTTGCTAATACAGTAGAAATGTTGCACTAAATCCAGTGGTGTTATGTCCATTATTAGTAAACGAAACATTCTCAGAGCTCAATGTGACCTTTTGAGTTACTTGTTGTTCAACCAGCTGCTCAAAACTCAAATATATTAAACTTTTGATGACATAAAACAGAAAAAAAGCAGACATTCACCCCAATTTTAGAAGCTGGAGCAAGCTAATGTGTTGTAATATTGCTTCATAAATAACCTAATAAAAGGGCCCTATTTAGCTTTTTGGGGTTTTCCCTTAAAAAGACCCATGTCGTAACAGAGCATGGAAAGCAAATGAGAATAAAAGAAGCTGCCTTTTTAGATATACAATCTATGAAAAAGATTTGAGATGGATGTAACTTCAGTCAAGGGTGCTCAAATTGAGGTGAAGAGGTGAAGCTTGAACCCAAGTGTCACATATTGCTTGGGGCAGTAAAGTGAAAGTCAATCATGTGGCAGCAGGTGTCTCTCCTAAAGCCTTCAGATTTATCTCCCGCAGTTTACTTACAGCTGAAAGATAGGCCAGTGGGCCGTGACCTGTCTCCTCACAAAAAAATCAATTCCCCAAAGAAACCAGGCGGGCTGGCAGACCTGGTGAATTAAGAGCAAGAATGATGGACTATAAATGATAACACTGGAGTATAGTGTCATGGTCCCACCAAACCCAGCTGTTACCAAATTGTAAAAAGGACGACAGAAACAATGTGCTCACCTGGCCATGTAGATCTAGCTGGAGCATCTATACAGAAGTGGTTGATAAAGTGCAGTCACAGCAAAGCCACAACAGGACTTTACTTAAAGGGGACCTATCATGCAAAATGCACTTTGTGATGTCTTTTATACATACATATGTGTCCCCAAAGTGTCAGAAAACACAACCCTCTCTCTTTTCCTCCATACCCAAATCTCTAAAAACGGGGCTGCAACGGATTTGATACGGGTGGATTTTTTATTTGCACCTTTTTGACGTAATGTAGGTGCACTCCGCCTGATTGGTCAACTCTCCACCAATCAGGGGAATGAGAGGTTGGGCCATGTTGACTCTCCACTCGTAATCACAGCAAGCATGATGACATGACGCTCGTGCCGGGGCCGTGTCACGCCCCCCTCTTCCGCATGGGGGCGTGGTCAGCTGAATCAGACCTTGCAAAGACAGAGCTGGAGTGAGGCAAAATGAGGCATGGCTAAAATGCATGATCTGTTTCGTATTTTGAAAATTAAAACGTATTAATATACCTTATATATATATATATATATATATATATATATATATTATATATATATATATATATATATTATATATATATATATATATATATAATATTATATATATATATATAATATATATATATATATATATATATATATTATTTAAATATAGCATGATAGGTCCCCTTTAAGCAAAAGGTTTAATGGACAGAATCACTCAAGAACACACGGGACATTCCTCTTTATTTCTGGCACTGTATGTGATCCATAATGCATATGGCTCGGTTTGTTCCACTTATCTAACTTGCCTGCAACATACATGGTATCCTGGTAGCATAAAAGGCTAAATGTCTTGCCCCTGTTGACCTCAGCCTCTCTTGCAGCCTTTCTGCTCTTTTTTTTTGCCTGCCTGTCCATCACCTGAAGCCACCTGCAGCTGAGACAAAGGTGAGACTGATGCACAGGCAGCAGGAGGATGGGGCGGCGGGGTGAGGAGGGTCAAAGATGGAGGAATTACCTTGGCTCATCTTCAACAGGCTCCTTGATTTAACATTACTGAAAGATCCCCTTTTTTCCTGGCTCCAGTCTTGCAATAGGCCATGATCCCACACACACAAGCACACACACGAGCACACACACGAGCACACACACCGCTGCGCAGGTGTAGCCATGCTTAATCGACCCTAGCAGTGGAGCGTTCCCAATGATAGCAAGCCTTGACATCAGGTATGATAACATTGTGTTGCTCAGGGAACATGAGGGCCTGCCTTGACACTCTTTGGAGATGGCTCCTGATCATGAGTAGTTCATTGTGCAAGTGACAAGTGCCAAACCAACTCCTCCTGTTGTTTCCAGGATTTTCTTTAATTAGCAACAATCATGAATTTAGATTGCCATTGAGAGATGTTGTGCTGTGTTTTTTTGATCCTTCAACAGGAGGTAGATACAATATCTATCAAGTAGATATGCCACAATAAGCTGGAAAAAGCAATTGTAAAAACTTGCAAGTTGTGTTTCTATTTAAAAAAGAAACGTATTTATTTATTTATCCTAACTGTTAATATATGCAGTGTAAGACTGAACAATTGAGCATAATTGTATCTAAATTGTAAAATGGACGACTTCAATATTCAAATAGCAGGAGGTGCTCTATATTACTATATATTATTGCATGCAGAATATTACTATTCTGCATGAAATCTTTCTATTTTCATGTCTACAAAAAATAGTTTTGCATGATCATTTTAATATATCTTAATGGAAAATTAGGATAACCCAAAAACGATCACTCTCCGTAATCGAAATTTGCAATTTGATCCAAATTGCGATATCAGTCAAAATAATCAGATTTGCTCTACTGCAGTGTTATCACAGACAAGCTTTTTGTAAGTCTTGGTGGTTCCGCATTATGCAATGGGGAAAAGAAGGAACACATTAGCTAATAATTCATCTATAACTACTTGTACTTTGACACATTTTTCCCCTTGATTTTTTGTGTGAAATAGAACTCTTAGTTTATGACAGCAACATCAAAATGACTTCCTGTTTCAGTGTAAGTTACACTCGTGTAATTTTCTCCAGTGAGATGAGGGTAAATAGAGCAGAAACATGTCTGTGATACGCATACAGCACCACGAGGGGAAATGAAAAAATGTGAGTGTGCGTGAGGATGTATGAGCTTCACATCATGTCTTGTTTAAGAGACATGTCTCCCTGAGCTGATGGCACATGACTGTGAAGTGTGTGTGTGCGTGTGTGTATATATGTGTCTGTGTGTATTAGATCACCCAGAGCCTCACTAACGGGAAAAAGTATTTTCTCCACGTCGGGTCTTATAATTTTACGAGAAAATAATTCACAGCTAGCCAGTATTGTCTAAACATCACATTCCTCCACTGGGCTAAGTGGTCGCCATGGCACACACTTAATGAACGGAAAAAGCTGTAAAATGTTAACAGCAGCGCCATTCTAATCCTCTGTCATTGACTTTCTCTCTCTCCTTCCAGTGCTGTCCATCCAGGCCGCCGCCATTCAGTTCACCAAGGAGCCCAAGTCCCAGGATGCCTTGCACGGCCGCAGCGCAATGCTCCGCTGCGAGGTCAGCGATCCGGCCGACATCACGTACAGCTGGCTTCACAACGGCCAGCCCCTGGAACACAGCGAGAGGCGCTTCGTGGAGGGCAGCAACCTCAAGTTCACGGCGGTGGATCGGCAGTTGGACGCGGGAAACTTTGAATGCGTCGCAGAGAACTCGGCCACAGGAGAATCCCTCCATTCCACCAACGCCTCCTTCAATATCAAGTGTGAGTGTTTCATTTCGAGCCGTTCTCACCCTCATTCCGATAAAACTTCCCGAGTGAAAATCACCAGCTGACAGGGTTTCATAATGGCAACAAGGGCGAGCATCCAGTTTCTGGATCAAAAACGCCAAACAAAAGTCCCGGTATAAGATGACAGGTAGTATGAGCTGCAGGAATGTTTCCACCTTGTTGCCTCCTTCTTTGTGGCTTCCTCTCTCCAAAGGAAACTGGATACGTGCGCCACCAAGCATGTGTTTCTTGTTGCTTGTATCTTTTTTTTCTCCGTTGTGCAACACCCTCTTTTCCCATATACCATCAAAAGGCTTTTGTCTGAAAATTACTGAGCAGTATAATTTGTTTTCTAGCTATGTAATTATTTACTTTAACATTAACTCTTCCCTCCTTGCTGCAGCTTTTTAACATCAGGCTTCTCCTTCCCTCACTTTCTTGTCCCATTAAGTTGAGACAGACTAGTATTTTAATTTTGTTGTTTACCCCCGCTACCCAAACCTCAACGACCCTCTTAAGTTTCACAGGAAGCCATGGGAATTCTGCATGGCCCCGTTTGGGATAAATAACAACCTTGTTCACGTATTGTGGTAAGCCCTCAGGTACCATTTGTTGCTGAAAAAGCCTTTGTGCCTCACAAACAGAGAGATAGTTTGTCCCGATGGCAGTAGTAAAAGCAAAGCGGGGTGAAAAATGGCTCCATCTGGAATTTGTTGTCCTCCCGAGCTCCATTCAGCCAGGAGGTTTCTCTTTGCGGTGATGTTACCCGTTCAAAGGTTGATTACAAGAACAGATGAGAGGCCGGACCTCCTGGTAGCAGACTGAGAGACGGGCGGAGGTTTAACCCCTGCTCTGTGATGTGCCTCCACCAGTGGATATTTGTGGGCTGCCATGACATGAGGGTTAAAAGTGTTTTGAGCCAGATAAACCCAAAGGAGCTCATCAGTTTTCCAATCCTTGTCTGATATTGAAGGCTCTGCTTTTATGCGTTTCAATTAACATGATACAGTGTGTCAATAACGCTCAACAGAAAAAAACTCCCACACATTAAAAGAAAGTTAAAAACAAGTTAGACCAGGAGGACCTGCCTTAGGATTTGCCATCGTGACCCAGAATGAACCTCAGTACCTGCTTCGCCATTAATATTCCCACACATTGGAAGAGAAAGGAATGTTTTTATTGGAAGGAAGGTGGAGTAATAATTTCTAAAAGCCAAATTTGTTCTTGCTGAACTCGTATATAATTGTAATTTGGAGTATGTTGACACTTGTTTACATAAGTGGTCGTTATTCTTTTTATATGTGAAATGCTCTAACACAAATAGGCAATAAGAGAAAATGATTAAATATGAGAGTTATTTATTAAATGAAAATTCTAAATATGACACAAGACCGCTTCAATTTGCCCCTTTTAAACTCCTCAACAATTTGTAGTGCAGAATGTGCTGGAACATGACATGTCCTTATTCTCCATCTGCCTCTGAGGGTGTTTATAGGGCATCTTCAAGTAGCCTTTAAAGGAGGCCTTTGAAATTGGCTGCTTGAAGAGGCTTTTAGCAAGTCCACTAGTATGCTGCCGGCTAACACACCTTCAAGTATGACACTGAGTCCTGCAGTACATAGAGCAGAGATAAACAGCAGATACATAGACGATATTAAGGGATAGAGTTCAGTACATGCTAGAAATTATAACATCAATAGCTTCATATCAGTCTACAGGGGTGGACTTCTCAGGTATGTCTTCAGATAAACCAAAGGAGAAAACCAAAAAAGGTTGTAGCATACTTGAAACCAACGCACAGGTAACAAATGATCCTTAACCATCTCAGTATGCGGCATGTGTCCGCGCGTAACAACACATTTGTCTTTCTGTCATATTACGCCGGGTGGCTAGCCATCTCTGGCTCACTTTAGGTGGATCAGAGCGTGTTATGACAGCTGTTCTCATATTTCCCCAACATGCATTTAACGGGCGATAAAGCTGCGCACGTCCAAAAGTAAAGACCCCCTCCGGCTTTAACCCTGCATGTGCGCTCACTCATGTGTATGCTAGTTTGCGTGCATACTCGTAAAAATGTGGGTTGCAAGGGGGGGTTGGGTATTCCATATGTACTGTACATGGACTGTACTTGAGTAGTTGGTTTCCCCTCCCCCCCTCCCCTCCCGCCTTCTGCAGAGAGAGTTAATTTGTCTTGCTCTCAATGGTGGGTGGGCAAATCCTGCCAGTCGAGAGTTATTCAGAGTAATTATCCCCCCTCTGTTTTCACTAATAGAGGTTTTTAGCCCCCCCTTATCCTTTTGTCCCTCCGGTCATTGGGTCTCCACGGCGAGTCCGCGTCCAGCAGAGGCGTCGGACTCAGTCTTCACTATTGTCCGTGTGTTGTTGGTCCTGGAGGCAACGCTTCGCTTGACTCGGGGTAACGAGATGCAAACTGACAGTGTTTTGGAAATCGGTGATTGTAGGAAGAAGGGAAAACATGCAGGGGAAACTCAGGCAGGCACATATTCCTCTCTTTTTAATCTCTCAAATCACAGAGCCACTTCCACACGCACGCACACACACACACACACACGCCATCTCGATTTAATCACACAGCATGTGTCCTTAACCTACATTTGGTCGGCAGATGCATTTTTAGAGCATCCTCACTGATGGCTAGTGCAGCTGCACGCTTCCTGTCATCATTCCTGCACACTTTTGTTAGCTGACAAAATGCAGCCTAATAACCCAGGCTCCATTTGTCACATTCCCCCCTTCAGAGTGACTTTCCTCCACTGTTGGACTTTTTTCCCTCCTTTCTCTTTCAGCCCTGTCACAGCAACAGCATCTATCTGAGTGGCTTTCCCCTGGCCTGTTGACCCCTGTCAGCCACAGCTGATCAAATCTGACACCTCGTCTCCAACAGCAAGCTGAGTCCGTCACGCTGCCCCCCAGGGCGGCTCCAGGGGCACAAAGTTTACACTATGAAGCCACTCTGCCACATGTTTTGGCTCTTTCCATGCCCATATGGTGCCGTCAGTCAAATCCCAACCCTGAGCTCTCCCCTGGATAACACAATCCACCTTGCCTCTGTGTAAAAACCCTTCTCCATGGCAACAAATCAGCTCATTGAGTGAAGCAGACAAACACGCAGCTGTCTTTTGGCAGAGCGAGGAATGAACGGTCTGAGCATCTGCCTCGACAATATCCTCCCTATTCATCTGTTATCATCCCCGTGTTGATAGGACTTCCTGCTCTACCTCCAACATAATAATTATACGCCCCTAATTATGGCGTTAGCTGCCAGGCCTGCTCCAACACTTAGTCATGCATTCTGAGAATGATTACGGGGAAGTATTTGCCACTAATAGGTTATGAAAGAGCACCTTCTGTTTGTCGAGGGGACAGCTGGAGAAACCGGAGCTGTGAATTGAGATATATGAGCAGAGTAAAGGGTGAGAATGTGCGACCGTGTGTAAATCCAGGTCAAAGTGGAAATGAAATATTATCAGGAATTGATTTTTTAACCTACTGGAGAACCAAATAGGCCAGGAGTGGCAGAAACTTGAGACAGTGACAAGAATGCGAGTGTTGATAAGTGTCCATTGTCCCAATGATTGTCAGGTCACAGAGGTCAAGCAGTCTGTCCCGCACTGTGATTACTTTTTTTTCCGAATTGTTTCTCTTGCTGCTAACACTCAGTTTGTTTAGCTTGTTTCATTTCACACTCATGCTGCTGGAATGTAAAATATTTTTCACAACTGTAAAAAGGTATAAAGGGGTTTTCCCAATGAGTCACTCATACCAGACATATGTTCAAATCTGAAAGTTGAATCACTATTTTTATTTGTTTTTAATTGGCAATTGACAGCAGAAAAACACATGGACGCTACATCCAAACTTATACGTTTTAGTTTATTCATACGCCATTACAAAACAAAAGCAAGCATGCCTGAAATTGTCACATGAACAATTTCGTTAAACAGGAAGCAGGTGACCCTAATGCCGCTGAATGAGAATGTCGTAAATTCTCAAATATCAGCTTGCCTTTTGTGCATGTAGGCAGTAGCAGCATTATAACTTGAGGAGTTTAACTGCGCGACAGCTGCTAGCATAGACGACAAGTCCACCAATGCCTGTAATACGTGATACACGTTGAATTAATCACAGATGTCAAGGCCGATCATTTTCTTCTAGAATAGGGTTATGTGACAGTGGTGTGACGAATAAGGGAAGGGAACATTATTACTAATAACACCCTTTAAAAAGTTGGTGTCTCGTTTCAGGCCTCTCCGTTTTAAGGAAACAAAAATGCAGGAGAACTTTAGACGCTATGCTAAAACGTAGCATAAAACTATGCGTTTTAAATTACACGTCATAAAAGTAGCACTGAGAAACTAACATTTAGCCACGTCTTGTAAGGTTGACAGTTTGACAGCGGAAACACCCACCTGTTACTCCGGGCAGGTTGAAACAAATTCTTTGATTTCATTTCCAAATGTCAAGTCGTGCTGCACATGATACTTGTTGTTCCTTCTCAACTTCGTCTCACTCTCTCCTCCTCCTCCTCCTCCGTGACTCACTGTTTCCCCGTCTGGTTTTATCGGCCTGGTTATGCTTCCACTGCACTAATAACAGGTCTGTCTGAGCGTCTGGCCCCAGGTCCCTGTAGCTGAGGTGGCCTTCATCATCCTCTCCTCCTCCTCACTAAAGCTACAGGGGCTGTAGACTAGGGACGACCTTGACTCAACCAATTAGCATCCTCTGCAGATCTCTTAAACATTTACACGCATGCATACACGCTTCGGGGTGCAGCATCAACTGTGTTTTACTTCGCACAAACAGTTGTCTCTAACACACACATAAACACACATTTGATCCAATGTAGCGTGATTTGCACTCGCAGTTGCCGACGCATCTGTGCTAGGAAGAAGCTAATGAGCGGGCCCTGTTACTGTAGAGAGGGTTTCCTGGGTAATTCATCGTGACAGCTCTTCCTCTAGCGCCCCCCTCTGACCTCAGAGTGGTGCACCCCCCCCCCCCCCTCTCTCCACCGCTGTCTCAGGTGGAGGCTCATGCCATGCATATTTCATAGTGGATCCTAACAGCAGAGATTCAGCCGCAGTATTCAGCCACGGGCCATAGCAGTGCAGCTCCATGGAATGTCTTACACACTCTACACACACACACACACACACACAAATCCCTCGTCGTGCATAAACGGGGGCAACCCAAACAAATACGCTCTCTCACTGAATGTTATGCCCCCAACAACCACACCAGGGGTACAGACTGCACGTCATGCAACCACAGACCTATATCTCATCACGTAAATAACTATTAGACCCTGTTCTCATTCAGTGTGAACACTAAGTATTTGTATAGTCAACACACTCGGCAGGGAAAGGGGAATTCCAGCAGGGTACACTGAGGCTTTATTAGAGACAATTCGAAGGTGTCACTCATCAAAGGAGGCACCGCAAATAACTTGACTATTTATTTAATCATCCTGTAGACTTGAGTGTGGATGTAGCTCAGCGGCAACGGGGTATTTTTCAGCTTATTAGCCAGTGTCTCCATGAGGGATAGAGAATATAGGTTATACACTCACAATATAAAGAAAAAATGGACTAGCTTGCTATCTTGGGCGAGAAGTGAAAATATAGTCTAATTTAAAAGAAAAAATGAAAAAGTACATCCATTATTATTTAAGAAAGAACAGACTCCCTTTTGAAATGTATTTATATATCCTTCATTTATGCAGGGGGATCTTATGATTATGAATGCCTTATTTTAAGATGTTTTTCACTACAAGGAAGTGATGTGTCTCCATCCCATCTGTTATGCCATAAAAATGCTTTTGTGTAGTGTAAAGCTATTCCAGTATGTTTGAGCGCCATGTTAGGATACGTTTTAACCACGTTTGACGATTGGGTTAATATTATGATCTGCCAGGAAAATCGTAACATGACATTTTCATATTGTCCCCTAACACTGCATCGGATCAAATACAGTATTTTTATAGCTGACACTACATTTCCATCTACACCAAATAGGTTTGTCTTACTGGAGCCACAGCTATCATTTTTTATTGAAAGAGGAATAAAACGCCTCGTTTCATTATGAGATGTATCTAGTCCGTCTCCCTTTGAGACTGAAACATGATCGTATGTTGGCCGTCTCCTAGGAGAAAGCAGGAATGATTTGCTGCCGTGATGATTTCTTGACATCCTGCATGTATCTGATATATATTTCCCAGTGTACTGTGTCAACATTTAATGGTAAAACCACGCCGTTCCCCTTCATTTCACACCAAGATGCATTCAGGGGACGACTGGATCGATTTCCTCCGGCATCTGTTTCCTTCATTTACTCTCATCTGACACTCACCATTGATCAGGTTTCCCGTTACATGTGTGAGTGATGCCTCTCATCACTTTGTTGTGGTGTAACGGAGACATACCTGATCGGCTTTGAAGACATTTTAAAGGACTATTCCTGCATTTTTAAAACAACAACATTCTACTGTGTTTTGTGTTGCTCATTTCCTTTCTGCCTGAGTTTACGGGGTTGCTCTGACAGCAGTAGCCCTTTTTAACAGAGTAAGCCAATGAACTGTCCATTAAATGTCCATAAAAAGCACTGTAAAGGCCCGGCTCTGACTTGTGAGTGCAGGGCAGTGCTGTCTCATGAGTCACAGTGATGTGCCTTCATCTCGCTGCACCCATTATCATGGCAGCGTGCGCCATGAGGACACATGACAGGACCACCACTTAACTACATTTCTCCTCCTGTCCTTCTCCGCCATTACTCTTACACTCTCCTCTGTTTTTCCCTTTCCTCTGCAGGGTTGGAAAGTGGCGGCGTAACTTTGAAGGAGCCCGCCTCAGAAGGGGACATCGAGAGCTCCGCGCCGGTCACGTTGCGCTGTCACATTGACGGACACCCACGGTGAGTCTCCTCCTGTCACCTCAAGTTCAGAGCTCACACGGTTAAGGATCATGTCAAGGACTGCAGTGAAAAACTATTCTTCTGTCATCCTTGGCCTCTCTCATGCCCTTATGATCCTCTTCTTCCATTCTTCTTCTCTCCCCCCTCTCCACACCTTTTTTCTGTTTTGGCTTCATCAATCACCCTGACTCGCCAATTTTCTCGTCTTTTTTCCTAAACCTCTCCTTCTTTTATTCCTTCTCCTCCTTAAGGCCGACGTGTCAGTGGTTCAAGGACGGGACGAAGCTGACGGAGAAGAGCCACCAGATCAACAACAAGGAGAGGACGCTCACCTTCGCCAGCGCCAGTCCCGACGACAACGGCCTGTACTACTGCTGCGCCAAGAACGCAGCGGGACACGTCTGCAGCAACAGCAACTTCACTCTCAACATCATAGGTGTGTGTGTGTGTGTGTTCTTAAATGACAGAGTTGCAAATTGGAAAACTTTTTTCCTCTAAACACCTTCAGCCACTGTTAGAGTGCTTATAGAGCTGCAACTAATTGCTATTTTCATTATTGATTATTTAAGCTATTATTTTTTTGATCGCTCTGCTCTCGGGGATACTTTGTCAATAAAACGTCAGATATCGAGAAATGCCCCTACAATTCCAGGAGCCCAAGGTAATGTTTTTTTTTTTGAATAATCAATTAGTTGAATGACGATACAATAATGCCTCCTTTTTTATGATAACATAAGTAATAATTTTGTTACAAAAATGGCAGAAAATGCAGTTTTTCAGCCTCTGAAATATGGATATTTTAAAATGTGATTTTCTATATCACATTAAACTGTATATTGACATGTTGTCCACTAACCAAAAAGGACATCATCTTGGACTTTGAGAACTGGGATTGCCATTTTTCACAATTTGTTAGCATTTTAAAGACCATTCGATTAATCTAGAAGATAGAGGCAACATTAATTGGAGCTTAACAACACTCTTGTGACGCAAATATATACATTTAAATAATATTAATTAGAGAAAAAAGAAAATCCCATCACATAATAGAAGTTAACTGATGTTCTTGCTTGAAAAATCACTTAAGGGAATTTTTCCACATTGGCACACCTGCCAGGAAGTGTTTTGAAGAGCATCAGGAGGAGGAGGAAGGGGAATACAGACCATTAGTGTTGAGAGAGAGAGCAGGAAGAGACAGTGATGGAGTTCCTAATGTGATTACCAGAGAGTGTGTTAGCACCGTCCTCCTGTCGCCACCCACGCACACAAACACAACATCATAACCATCTACAGAGCGAACAACAACATCAGCCCCCCCCGCCGCAGCAGCGCTCTGTTGATCTGACTGAAGCTCTCACACACACACAGCTCCTTTTACTGTTTCTTTGTGGTAGATTATTGTTTTTCTGTAGGCTCAACAGGACTTATTTTGTTTTCTCTGTACTGGGGGGATAATACACAGGAGGGGCTCACACATACACTAGATTTAGTACAGTACATCCAGCAGCACATCTGCGCCAGAAACCTGATGCCCATTCCACTCTAATTAGCCACCTGCAACACACACCGACACGCTAGGTTAGCACCTGTGTGCAAGAAGAATGGATAATTGTTGAGTTTCCAGTTACCGTGTTGCCACCCTCCGCTCCTCTATAGGGCTTCGCCTTTAGGTAAACGCTGACAGATTTAGACAGCTTTTCAATGAACGGTCACTGCTTTTCAAGATGAGGCCTTCCCACCGACTTCCTGGGTGGGCCAGGTGTGGGCGCCCTTCCTTTTTTCTTCACACCAACCAGTAGCCATATCCTAATTCTGCTACTGGCACCAAACCTCCATGAGCTGTTCAGATTTCAAATTCTCACACACCTAAACCTGGATTAAGGGTATTTTTGTGTTCCCATTTCTGCATTGAGCTCAACACCCTTCAGCTTTGTATAACAATGTGCTAAAGTCTGTTTGCTAGAAACTCCTCCTCTAGGCTGTACTGTGCCAAATCTCTGGCACTGTTGGCAGGTCACAGCGGCCTTGTCAAAAGAATGTGAGAAAAAGGAAAATTATAAGCAGCATGTTTAGGTGATTTGGGAAAAATCCGCTAACTCCATTGTTTAGAAAATGCAAAATAACCAGCCTTATTCTTTCTATGCTCAAAAGTATACATCTAAATGATGGCTTAGGTACAGATGTTTCTTCTTTCCATAACTATCAACCCCTTTCAAGTACTTTTAAACCCGATTTATTGCAATAGCGTGATTTTAAGATTATCACAAAGAAGAGAGATGGCCTCCTTCTATGATCCAGGAGATAAAAAAGGAGATGATGGTCCAGTTAAGCTGCAGGGCCGCTTCACTGACCTCATTAACTATCTCTGAGGGCCCCTGAAGTGTTGACACGCACACCGCCACCTGAAGACGGCTTGTTCAGCAGCTGCGCTGCTGTTGACAGCTTCTAATAAAGCCTGGAATAGACCGGCGCTCAATGGACCTGCAGACGTCATCATGCAGATGTTTGTCTACCTTTCTCCGACAGATAAGAGTTTCCCGAGGCCGGTGGTCACTCCTGAGGACCAGGTGGTGCTGAAGAACGAGGAGGCCGCCTTCCACTGCCAGTTCACTGCCGAGCCGGCCCCCACGTTGGAATGGTACCACGAAAATGAGCTGCTGGTGAACAAGTCTCGGTATGTAGGGAGCTATCCTTTCCTCTGCAACACTTTTCTTTCTCATCGTACATCTTAGACTCAATCTCCCTCACTGCCTTCACTTCATTCCATCTTACTTACCATTATGTAAGCTTGAGCCACAGTCGGGTAATCCTTTGAACCCAATGAGGTGGAACCGCTACAACTCGAGATGGATTGCACTTTAAGGAATATTATTCCTGGAACCGAGCGCTGTAAAGTTTCTCTTTAGATCCCTCCAACGCAGCTTTTCCTCCCCAGCCTATCAGGAGGAACTCGCCGGTGTTCTCGCACTGAGAGGAAAAACCCTTCAAGCTACACTCCAGCTTACCAGCATGTCCCCTATAAACACATAAGCGCTAGATAATAACCAATTTCTATACCAAGTGCCAAGCATACCCTCAGGGTTCAAAGCACCTCACGCATACACATAGACACATTACAGGCAAGCTGTTCCACATGAGGAAACAGTTTAAGTGATTATTGTGTTCAGTCAGCGAGGGGAGAGAAAGACTTCAACATCAATAGTTAGTCACTTGTGTAATGAGCTTGTCAGAGGCGGGTTTGGTCACCTTGGGAGCGCTGACTCAGCACCAGTACTACAGATGGATGGCTAATAAGCCCGGATATAAAAACACACACACAGACTGCTTCATTAAAAAAGGCAGGCCTCTTTGTGGTGTTCTAAGGCTGTTTGTTTATTGATCTGCGCTGATACAACGCCAGAGGAATGCAGCTCTCTGTGGGAGATATCATCTGTTTCACACCTGCACTGTTTAGACACCCCCCTCCCTCCCTCTATATTATGTGTGAATATTTGATGTGGATTGTTTCTCACATGTGCCAGACTAAGGAAAAATACACCAGCGTAAGCTCGGGGCTGTTTTTACACACAGAGAGTCCTGCCCCGTGGGTCAAACCAACTCTTGGGGGAAACATTTGAAACCAAAACAATTCTTTCTGCACATGTTTGCAGATATAAAGATGATTGCTTTAGGAAAAGAATGTGCCTTTGTTCATTTAGTTTTGTGGTTATTTTTCCTCACACAAACTCCCAAAGCTCATTTCCCTTTTGCTTTTGAACAGAGAATAAGAGATGACACAGAAATATCCCCCCTCCTCAGAGAATCCAGTGGAAAAACAGATCCAGCAGCACCTTCACTTCTTCCTCTCTGCTTTACATATTCACATTTCCCTCCTACACTTTTATCATTCAGCCATGAAGAGCTGTTGAAATGGCCTGTTAAACTTTTTCTACACGTGCAGAGTGAGAAGTGCAGCTCCTTATCTGTCAGCCCCGAAGCTGGCTTTAGGTTGGCCTTTAATTACTCCTCATCCGTCCATCACTGGCACTGAAACTCCCTTCAGCCTGCCAGAAGCCAGCCATCAATCCTCCTCTTTTAAAAAAAAAAAGCACAAGACTTTTTGTAAATGAAATCCCTATGTAGGACACTTTTCTTTGTGTGCAGTGGACACATTCTTAGCATTACCTCTAACCTATTTAGGGCAGCAGATGGCTTCGGTTTATTGAATCAGGGCAATTCAGATAGCATCAGGTAACTTGCCAAGTACAGAAAAATTCATATTCTAAAATAGTGGCACTGCTATTGTCCTTTGTGGCAGAGCATTTCCATCTGGTGCTCCCAGCATGCCAAAGCAAATTATTTTCAGATGCAATCGGAGCTAGATCTGGCGACGGGAGAGTGGTCTTACTTTCCTGTGTGCTTCTGTTCATTTGCCTTCATGTACAGATAATGTGTTGGTCATTGACAAAAAGTAACTTTAAATGAGCTGATCTTGGAATCTAACCGTGTGTTTCTTCTTCCGCAGTGTGATCCTGTTATCCAACGGCACAGTGCTGATCACCCAGGTCAAGCCCAGGAACACAGGGACCTACAAGTGCGTCGGCCGCGGCCTCACAGGGTCCAATGTTGCACTGGAGGCCTCCCTCCTCATAGCTGGTACACACACCACACACACACACACACACACACACACACACACACACACACACACACACACACACACACACACACATACTTGCAGTTGTCGAGGTGTTGAAAGATAAACACCTGTGATTGTGTAAGCTGAGAGCGAGAGGGGCATTTGGATTACATATTTATCCCGCCCTCCTTCTCATTCTTCTCTCCCCTCCCTTTCTTCTTCTGGCAGATCTCTCATATGATACTCACATTCCCTTATTGACATCCGGCCCAGCTGTACCCACCACACACTCACTCACACGCGCTGGAGCATTTCCCTGCTTCCCCTCCATATTATTTCCTCCGACTGTCCGGCTGTTTGCCAAACATGTTAAGCTTTCTCCGTATTGCAACAGCACCTGGCATAAGTAACACTAAATAACGTACCAGTATGACTCAAACTGGTTTAACAAGCAGTGTAATTATGCGCTTTAAAATGTCATTATACCTGCCCCTGTGATTTGCATCCATCACTTGGATTTACCTGGTAGGAAATGACTAACTTACAAATGGTAGGGTATGTTCAACCACTTTAAAATCAAACAAAAAACTTTAAACAAATATCATTTTGTGGTTGTTCACGGGTTGGGTTGTAATCTGTGAAGGGAAAACAATGTAATATACAAGTTCAGACACAAGTTGTCTTTATTTAAAGTTCCCATGTCATGGCCATTTCTACTGATCATAATTCCATTGTTGAGGTCTACTAAAATACATTTATATTGTGCAATTTTCCAAAATCACATTGGTTTCTCATACAGCATCTCTGTATAGTATGTGTATTCACTCTGTCCTAAACGGCTTGTTGGAGCTCCTGCCCCCCCCCGCTCCCTGTGAGCCCAGTGGCCCTCTGCGAGACAGCGAGACACAGCGAAACCCAACCTGAAACACACACACACCCGCAGCCTGGCTGGGAGTTTGTGTGTGTGCCCAGGCTGAGTTCCGCGGTGTCTCGCTGTCTCGCCGACCCCACACCAGTGAGCCAGCTCACAGTGTCCCGCTCCTCGCAGCAGCGAGCCTCGGTGTGTGTGTGTGTGTGTGTGTGTGTGTGTGTGTGTGTGTGTGTGTGTGTGTGTGTGTGTGTGTGTGTGTGTGTGTGTGTGTGTGTGTGTGTGTGTGTGTGTGTGTGTGTGTGTGTGTGTGTGTGTGTGTGTGTGTGTGTGTGTGTGTGTGTGTGTGTGTGTGTGTGTGTGTGTGTGTGTGTGTGTGTGTGTGTGTGTGTGTGTGTGTGTGTGTGTGTGTGTGTGTGTGGGGGTCCAAACATAACGGCTCCGCGGACGTACGTCACTATACCCAAGAAGTAAACAATGGAAAAAGAGAAATCTCCAACGAGGCGTTCTGGGGCAGCATAGACAGGTCTTTTCTGTGTTAGAGTTTTACTCTCTACAGGGTGCACTTTGAGGGTTTGGACTCTGCAGACCGTTTACATGCATAAAAAGCTACATAACACATAAGGGGACGGAAAATAACCGGAAAAGCATGACATGGGACCTTTAAGCAAATAACAGCGCATGCTCTCCAAAGAGAACTCCTTAAACCAATGTTTTAAATGGCGGCTTGATCTTAAAGCCGGAACAATCGGTAGCATCGTCTCATTTTACTAATCAGCCGGCATTTTGAAATGCATGTGCATGCAAGTCAAATATTTTGTGTAAGCTTAGAGCTGGAATTTCTATGCGTTTCTATGAGTTCTCCCGATCACTTTATTCCACTCGAGCAGCTCCCTTTTTTCCCCAAGGGTTTCGGATTAAGGAGCTACGACTGGATCTGCAGTTTTAACCCAGTGAACCACAGCTCCATTTAAATACCTTAATTCACTTAATCTGATGGTAATCCCCGCGGGCATTATAGGGGATTGTGTCACAGTAGAATTCATTATTGAGGGACAAGTTGAAACAGTCACTCCATCGCGGCTCCACCTCATTTATTTCACCCCCCCTTCCTCTTTCTTTCTCCCAGATCTACTTTCCTTTCATCTGCTGAGAAATGTGTGTTTTCCTCTGTTCATTAATCGATTTAGATCTTAGTCTTGTAGAAGGTCGCGGCCACTGACCAGCTTTCAGAGCAATGTCGGCCAATAAAGTATTAATGACTTCCATTTGGGACTCGCAGTATTAAACCACAGTGTAGTTGGAGGTCTTGTGAGTCTTTGTACCACAGATCACATTCCACTTTCCGTATAAGGGGCTGCCAGTTTTGATATGACCCACCTCACCCAGACCCGAGATAATTCCCTTGCAACCTATATATATACCCAGTTAAACTACTGTGCGCTTTGTCCTCTAATTACTGCGCCCTGCGCTACAAATCAGAGGACTTTTCCTAACAAGACGGATCTGTGCGTTGGAATTAATTTAGCTCGGGGCTGCTCGTGAAATCCTGAATCCGTAACGCTTCCGTGGCTTTGAAGGCAGATTGATGATTATCACTGGCTTTGTGTGAATCAATTTACCCTGCACTCAAATGCTTCTTCATGTTGAAAAATTCTGTTCCCACAACAGAGATCGACGACATGGTGCCCAAGATGTCGAAGGTCTTCACAGCGGACACCCTGCAGCGGGTGGCCTGCCACCCCCCACGCGGCAGACCCGAGCCCGAGGTGTGGTGGGAGAGGGGGGGTCAGCGGGTGCCCACGGAGGGCAGGGTGTACCAGGACGGCCTGAATCTGGTCTTCAGTCCCACAGAGGGAGGGGACTCGGGCACATACACCTGCGTGGCCCAGAATAGGGCGGGACGCAGGACCCAGGAGGTCACCTTCACCGTGGCCAGTGAGTCGAACACACACCGCTGCATGATGTTCACACATTACGTTTGATTCAGCCTTCACAAGAGAACAAAGCCTCTGTTTTATAATGCCTGAAAAAAAAGCCTCAGTCTAAGCTAATCTTACATTTACAAAACAAGCATTAGTAGCTGCTTGGGCTTGGGAAGAAGTGGTAATTTAGGAGAACTGTTGAAAGATGCTTTACCAAAGCATTATGGGAGAGGAAGGATCCGGTGTTTTGCTAGCTTTACACTTACTAGAGAACAGGGGGTTTTCTGTCAGATATCACTCTATCAGATTCATTCTAAAGGATGACCTTGTCCAGAAGAGTTTACAAAAATGATATTATCAGAATATTTAAAAACCATATATGATATCAGTTAAATTCTACTAACTTTTTTTGTTGTGTGTTTTTCTGTTTGAAGGAGACAAAAAGAGAACGGAGATTATTCTATTTTAAATATATAATAAACATGATAATGATTATGACAATGCTATTATCAATCCCTATATATTGCTTCACACCTACTCAAGATGAAGTATATCTCTGGCTCTGCTGCTTTATTTTAGGCATCTTCTAAAATCCATGTTTTGTGACTAAAATACCGTAATTTCTTGAGTTTTAGTTTTTTATAGCAACCCAAAAATGAATGAAAACAAATTAATATAAACCAGCCAATATGGGCTAGCATAGGTAATTGAAGTGCTCTTTGTATTACAGTAAGCCTTTAATGTCAGGAGCATGCTGGGAACACTGAGAGCATCTACCAGATACACAGAGATAATAAATGGAGTCTATGTTTAGACTGACCACAGGCCAAGCTCACTAACACTTTGTGTATTCCTTTAAGGGACTGCATATGCAGCTGAGGAGCTATTCTGTGTGTACTGTACTGGTGTAGAATGTCTGTGCTCATACAACGCATTTCTGTGTGTGTGTCCACAGCTGCCCCAGTGTGGGTGCTGAGGCCTCAGGACAGCCACCTAGAGGAGGGTAAACCAGGCTACCTTCACTGCCACGCTCAGGCCAACCCTGAACCTGAGGTCACATGGCTCCGCAACAACATCATGCTCACACCAGAGGTCGGATACCAAAAACTAAAACACCACACAGATGAAAGTGTCTTTTTATCATGGACAATATTTGAATTTCCCCAAACATTCAAAACAGCATTGCACATGTACATGTACATGCCCACACAATTAGAAAACAACATAGCCATTTATAGAAATACAATAGTTATAACGATAACAATTGTTCAAATGAAAAAAATGCAGTCACATTCCCATTCGTCCAATTGTTATTACAGTCCCTCTTACAAAGTAGTTGGTAATCCTTGTCGCTTGTTTGGTTCCTAAATATTGCCATTTGTATTCAAACTGTGATTCTTGCGGCCCCAGCCGATATGTCAGTTTTTACATTTTATTGATTTCCTCTACGATCTCTTCCCATTGTTCCTCAGTAGGAGGTTCCACCTTGCACCATTCTAGTGATTGCTTTTTTGCTGGCTATTAACAATATTTTGACCAGATATCTATCCATATGTTGAACAATTCCCTCCCTCAAATGTCCTAGATAGAGATATTTGAATGTATTTGTTTTGCTCTTTTCTTTCTAGGACTCTCGTTTCAAGCTGTTCCCTAACGGCACCCTCAGGATCAACAACGTGGAGGTGTACGACCAGCAGATGTACGGCTGTGAAACGAAGACGGAGGGCGGCCGACTGTCTGGGCAGGCGCGCGTTTTTGTGCTCGGTAAGCCTCGAGGGGAATCCACCAGCTGATCAATATATACAGTAGATTATACTCAGAGCGTACACTAAGCAGCTATTTGAAGCCGTTATCCCCCACACAGATGATTTGTAATGAGTTAAATCATTTCCAGGGCGTAATGAGTAATACATTGTCGAGGGAAAATATAAAACAAATGTGGTCATGCCTCTGGGCTTGTGAGTGTTTCCAGAAATAGGAAGAGCATGTCCATGTTTGTCTCTGGGCACACTGCAGGACACCCACAGAGGTGTCAAATATGACTCATGTACGTCAGCTTTGTTCTTGCCTCCATTTTTGCACATTATCTGATTTGATAAATCCCTATCAGCTATTGGATCACCGTGATAAATTGTCTGACATGTCACTGTTTTGTCTTGCAATCTCAGTTTATATGATCTCAGCCTCTGATAGACTCACACTCATCTGATCTGTGTGTACATGAATGTGTCTGAGCATGAAGTGCGTCAGATTACTGTGATTTCATGTGCAGGCTGAGATGCACAAAAGCGGCTTTGACCCAGCCGCCCCCCTCTCTCTGGGTTTATCATATGTGTAATGTGCGTGGTATTTTGACTTGTGTTTCAGAGAAGCTGAAGTTCACCCCCACCCCCCAGCCTTCTCAGTGCCTGGAGCTGGACAACGAGATCACCATCCAGTGCTCGGCTAAAGGCAGAGAGACCCCCACCATCCACTGGACCAAAGCAGGTGAGCACGCCACGGCTAGCCACGCCAAGCTTAAAAAGCACACCCAAAGATATTAAACTTCTTCTTTTCTCTCTTATCATTAGGGCTATTTATCGATCAAGTATATTTAGCTCGAGTTGCTAGTTGTTGTGGATAGCTGCTGTAGAGATGTATGCCTTCTCTTGAATATAATGGAACGAGTGCACACTTAAGGTGTCAAAAAATTATAATAAAAGAAAAACCTTAAAGAGCAACTATCTCTTTCCAGAAATGATAACCTGGTTACTCAAGATAATCCATGGACCTTGTTGTGAGCAGTTTCACGTAGGGACTATTTTCTCTGTAATGTACAGAAGCAAGTGTGCATGTACATCTACTCGTACTTTGTACGACACCTGTAGTTCGATAGAAAAACAGTTTCTATATGAAACTGCTCACACCATGACTGTGGACTATCTTGAATAACCAGGTAATTATTTCTTGAAAATAACAATGCTGTTGGGTTTTTAAATGTATTTTTGTGGTGCTTCGGCATCACAAGCTGAGTGCCATCTGGTTCCATTACATTCAAGAGAAGACAAACATATTTACTGCCTTTAAACGACTTTACATCAATCTACATAAGAAAAATGGAAGAATATGGGTTTTAGATTTAGTGGGCGAGCTAAAATTAACTGTTGTATCACTCTTAAGAATATTCTCATCCGCAGCTCATATTCCTTTTTCTTCTAATGATGATAAAAGAGGTTTCCTCAGGAATGTGTAGAACCATGCGCAGAATCTGCAATAAACAAGAGTGTGAGGAAAGCTCATCATCATGGATCATTTCCCCCATTCATCTGCATTTGCTGTGATGGATTCGATTTAACCACATGCAGCACCAGCCTCACCCCCCCCTCCCTGTGTCTCTCTGTCTCCCCCTGCAGACGGAGGAGAGCTGCCTCCTCGGGTGGAGCAGAGGAATGGCCAGCTCCACTTCACCAAAGTCACCCGCAGCGACGCCGGAAACTACACCTGCATCGCCTCCAACAGCCTGCAGGGGGAGATCAGGGCCCTGGTGACCCTCATAGTGGCCGGTAAACAGCTTACATTACAGGGCCATGCTGCCATGCTAGTCACCAGTCACACACTTGTGGTCGCAGCACATCTGAGTCATTGATCATTCTCATCAAGTGGCACACACTGCAGCCTTTATTGTGTACTTGGTGGCACTTTTATTGCCCAGTAATAAATAGCATTTGGGTTGTATAGTGTAACCACAGTCAACACAGTCTGTGAAGGAAATGTTACGGCCCAGTTGTGGTTGTATTAACCAATGTGTCCATGTGTGTGTGTTTGTGCACATACAGTGTACATTCGCTTTAAGTTGGAGCCAGAGAATACCACGGTGTACCAGGGCCACACTGCCATCCTGCACTGCCAGGCCACCGGAGACCCCGAGCCCCACATCCACTGGATGGTCAAAGACAAGACGCTGGACATCAGTAAGAACAGGAGGTAAATAAGATAAGATAAGATGGAACTTTATTGATCCCAATTTGGGAAGATTTTGTGAGGTAAATGAGACACCTGGTGGAGTTTGTGATTGTACTTGCATGTCTTTGCATTGATTCTAGATTTAGCTTGTGCTAATATAGTATTACACACTTGAATACAACAGGCCTAATACAAGAACATCCGAACCTTTTGTACGATTCGTGAACAGATGTCAGCCTCTCGCTATATTTAGTACAACAAATAAAACATTTAAATTGTAGTCTTACCTAAAAATGTTAATGCTTTCACGCCTTTTGAATCTTTTGTAGTTTCAGGGCGCTTTTTGCTCATGTCACATTCAACTTAATGTGGCCTTGTTTTTCTTAGCAATATACAAGCCTTGCACTTATTTGGAAAAGGCACAATTATGACTAGGAGGAACTTCATTTATGCACAATTTTAATGTTTTTACAGGAACTGTATTGCGTAAAGATTTTGGGAACAATATAAGATGAGAAATGTAGAATAAAGTGACTAAAATAGAATATCTATATTTGGCCAGTTTTCGTGCATTCCGTCAGAAATGTAAATATATATGTGTGTATGTTGGTGGACTTTGTTGTGAACCCACTTCATCTCTCCGTCCCTTCTTTCTTCCTCCAGGTTCCAGACGATGCCAAATGGCTCCCTGGTGATTACAGATGTGACTACAGATGACACGGGCAGATACACATGTGTGGCGGGAAACAGCTGCAGCATCAAAGACCGCGTGGCTCAGCTTTATGTAGTGGGTGAGTCTAACACACACTGACGTATATACACAGGCTCCCTATATCAGGAACAAAGGAGCACACATGAGCATCAGCCACTGTCACAGGTAGCGGATGAAGTATTAATTAAACCGTGCATTTCGACAGGTTAATAAGCGCAGCCACGTCTCTGACACCGCCGCTGTCACTGAGGTGAGGGGATCGGGCAGACGTTCGATCTAATAAAGCCTCACTCTGTGGCTCCCTGTGTGCTGACTGATAATGAAAATCACAGTCACACGCTCGCATGAGTCTCCCATACCAATCATTTTCTCCCAAAGTAGCAGGATCCAGATTAGTTTGAAGTAGGAGACAATTCAATGTAAGATGTTTGCCAGGGTCAGCGTGACAGCTCTGCCCTGCAAAGCCAGGAAAGTAACAGTGTTAGCAGTGCAGACAAAATGATTTGTAGTTAAATGAGGTTACTGTATGTTTTGTATTATGGTTTTAACTGTGTTCAAATCCAATGCAAATGTCTAAACAAAACAGATGAGTGCTTGCTGACTGCTTCAGTAGGGCAGAATAGTTGTCCAACAGTTTTTTAACAGTTGATGCATTGATTTAACTTTGCACATCATTACTGTAGAGGATTTTTAACAGTAAAACCATACCATTTTTAAAGGGGCCCTATCATGCTCATTTAAAGGTTTCACAATTGTATTGTGTTCTTATACCGTGACATGTCTCCATGCTTTAATGTTCAAATTCTTTATTTGTCTCATACTGCCTGTGCTGCAGCACCTCTTTTCACCCTCTGTCTGAAACCAGAGCCCAGTCTGCTCTGATTGGTTAGCTGGCCGGCTCTGTTGTGATTGGTCAACCACTTAAAGATCTCCCGCCCCTTAGCCTGTCATGTACAGTTTGTTGGAGCGCTAGCCAATAGAAACACATCCTGTACTGTTCCAGAGCTTTTTTAGTTGACCATAATTTCTGCCTGTGCCCGACAGAAAAACCTAATCATAACTTTGACGAACTGGAGGACAAGGCTCCCTACAAGATGATCCAGACCATCGGCCTGTCGGTGGGAGCAGCCGTGGCTTACATCATCGTCGTGCTGGGACTCATGTTCTACTGCAAAAAGAGACGCAACGCCAAAAGGCTGGACAAAGGCCAGGACGGAGAGGAGCCCGAGATGGAGTGTCTCAACGGTACGGTGCTGGAGGAGAGGGTTTCTGAATGTGTGGTTAGGCAGTTCTAAAGTCAGCCAGGGGGTTATTGATGTGAGGGGTTTATTTTCCCTCAATTCATGTTCCTCAGTGCGTTGTGGAAGGTTTAGGATATCTGCTGCCATCTTGTGTTTGTCTAGGGGTATTGCATTAAACATGTGTCGCAAGTTCCCTTCAAATTGTTGAGAAATTAGCTGTCTCTATTTTGAGTGAAGTGTAGAAGTGACATTTAAACAAACTCAGCTCTCTATATGCAGGCAAACATTTTTGAATTCTTAGTGAGTTATTAAGGAAATGGAGCAGCTGCAAAAAAAAATTAACAGTTTTTTAGAACATGTCAGAACCAATGTTAGACATTTGAATTATTTTGTTATTTTTTCCATTACATTTCAGTTGATTTCAGTTTTCAGAATTTGTCTGTTTGAGTGTTGTACTGGCTTTAGTTTAGAAAATGCATCTCTAGGAATTAGTATAATTTCCTTTTCTCCTTTTTTATTAAGTTTCAGCATACGACAATATCTTTCACCCTTTTTAATGAAAATGTATATGTAGTGACGTTTTAAGTCACAGTTTGATTTACTATTAACAGTGCTGCAAGAATGGCACCCTAAAAAGAGTCTCTGCTCTACATTTAATACCAACTTCATTTTTGGCTGTGCAGAGAAACGGATATTGCTTTGTTATGACAAGGAAACTGTAACGGGACTTAGTTCCCTATATTGGTGCCTTTTAATACCCTTTCATATCTCCTCTGACCCTGTGGGATGTGTCTTGTGTTTGTCAGGGGATGCCATTCAACAAAATGGCCACACCACTGCTGAGATCCAGGAAGAAGTGGCACTCACCAACATGGGTACCATAGCAACAACGGAGAAACGCCACAGCCATGTGAACAACGATAAGCTCCACTTTCCCCGAGCAAACCTGCAAACCATCACAACTTTAGGTACGCTGACTTAAACAATCCTCCTCTGAGAACGACTGTCTGTGAGCTCTGAGCTAATATCAGGTTGTTTCTTTTCTCATTCAGGCAAAGGGGAGTTTGGCGAGGTGCTGCTGTGCAAAGCTAAGGGTATGGAGGAGAGCGAGGAGGAGACGGTGGTGCTGGTGAAGAGCCTGCAGAGCAGAGACGAGCAGCTGCAGCTGGACTTCCGCCGCGAGGCCGAGATGTTCGCCAAGCTCAGCCACGCCAACGTGGTGCGGCTGCTGGGGCTCTGCAGGGAGGCCGAGCCGCACTACATGATCCTGGAGTACTACGACCTGGTGAGAACACACAGAGAAGGACACACAGAAGTTTTCAATCAGTTAGCAGATGTAACAATTTGTTCTGTTTTCATCACATCAGGGAGACCTCAAGCAGTTCCTGAGAATTTCCAAAAGCAAAGATGACAAGGTCAAATCTCAGCCAATCAGCACCAAGACCAAAGTAAGTGTTGTTCCCTAATCTGCAGCTCCCTGCATCCTGCACACTGTCTAGCTTGAACATGAGAAAATGTAAATGTATGTCGGATTCAGCATATTAAGATTGTTGGAGTTTTTTTCTTGTTATTCCAGTTTCTTGTAAATATCACGTTCCCTAGACACTTTACACTCTTAGATAATTGGATCAGTACTTCTCTCATGGCTGTACGCTGAATATGAAGCTACAGCCAGGACATTGTTAGCATAGCTTAGCTAAACCGTGGGCTAACCTGGCTCCACCCAAAGGTCAAGAAAAATTACCTAAGCCCTCTAATTAAGACGTTGGATCCTCTTTGTGTAATCCATACAAAAGCCAAGATGAAATCCTTGGAAGTCATGGTTTCCTGTCGGACAGTTTCTTGATCTGTGGAGATCCAAAACACAGAGATTTGTTTGGACTGTGTTTTGATATTTTTTTAGATTAAAAGTCATCATTTTGGTGTAACACAAATTGAAGCGTTGTGGTCTCTCTGTTTATTCTTGACCTTGATTTCAGATTATTTCCAACTTTTTTCCACACAAATGTATGATTTTTATATTCTCACAGAATATGAAATGGTTTTCTTGTACATTTGTAAGGTTTTTCTTTAGAAATGTTCAATGTTCTTTCTTGTAATATATCCCCCCCCTGGCCCCGTAATTAAGTGATTTATCTCTTTTCTTATACTGGCCCTCATACAGCAGCATAATTCCTAACTGCCTGATGCAACCAATGCTAACCTCTGTAACCGCTGCTGCATTGTAAATGTATTCTCAAAGTCACTTCACCCTGACAGTTTCTCTGTTATTTTCTTTCCCTTCAGGTTTCCATCTGTGCCCAGGTGGCTCATGGGATGGAGCATCTGTCCAATCACCGCTTCGTTCACAAAGACCTCGCCGCCCGAAACTGCATGATCAACAGTCAGCGGCGCGTCAAAGTGTCCGCGCTGAGCCTCAGCAAGGACGTCTACAACAGGTCCGTAGAAAGGGACTTAGTTTGATAATAATCACGCACTTTAATAAATGTTCTGATTAATGTTCTTCAACATCTCTGTTCATCTGCTAATCTGAGGTGTTCCCTTATAATTCTGCTGTGTGCTACAGTGAGTACTATCACTACAGGCAGGCATGGATCCCGCTGCGCTGGCTCCCCTCAGAGTCGGTGTTTGAAGACGACTTCTCCACCAAGTCTGACATGTGGGCCTTCGGAGTGTTGATGTGGGAGGTGTTCAGTCACGGGGAGATGCCATATACCAAACTCAGCGACGACGAGGTGCTGGAAGGTCAGTACGAAGCTTCAGGAAAACCTTTTTAGATCATATTCACACAAACAGACAAGATGACAAGGTCCTTCAAATACACCTTATTTATTTAGTCAGCACCTTTCATACAAACATGCAGACCAAATTCCATCACACAAATAAAAAAAACAATAAAATGCTGAATTAAATACAAACGAAGTATAAAATAAAAGCATCAGTAATGAAAATAATGTCAAATCTTAAAAGCTAAGGGTATGGTATATCTTCAAATCTAAAAGTCTGATTAAAATAGTGAAAGTGACACATTTTGAATCCTTAAACTTTCTTGTGTTTTCCCTTTAATTTGCCATTTTTCTGTAGAATGCTGTCATGAAACATAATCTGGGTTGTATCTGCGCATCTAATTGAATGTGCTTAGGGAGAGCTATGAAAAGTCTGCATTTATTGTGTATTCAAATGTCAGTTACCAGAGTTCCAAGGTGCTTTTAAAGCTTTAAACATGCCCCTTGAAATGCTCAAAAAGTGCTTGAACTTGACTTTGTAAGGAACGCTGACCTTGAATGCAGACGTTAGGTGACTAAAGTCCCTTTCTGAATATAATATATATAGTTAAAAAAGATTTCAAAGTGCATGGCAAAAATCTTTCAATTTCATTGCAGACTGTTTTGTTTACAGTGCATACATTATTTGAGGGGGGTGCTAGTGAATTGTCAACGGGGGGGGTGTGCGTGCTAGCGAACTGTCAACGTGGGGGAGCCTTGCTGCGGGGAAACGGTGGACCTCTGTTGCCTGTCAGCGCAACTTCAATGATGCTGTTTAAAAACATAAACATGTAAGGGCGGTGCCGGCCGTCAACAGCCCTTGACGACCGGCCGTTCTGTGATTTTACAGACGGCCAGTCCGCCCCCCCCACACACACACACACACATACACACACACACACACACCTCTACACACATCGAACTGCCCGATTACTCCCCCTTTTATTAGTTTCATGAAGGAGATGTCCGTTCACCAGGGTGCACAATGTGAGTCTGTTTGTGTTCTGCTCAGCTCCGGTGTGTGTGTGTGTGTGTGTGTGTGTGTGTGTGTGTGTGTGTGTGTGTGTGTGTGTGTGTGTGTGTGTGTGTGTGTGTGTGTGTGTGTGTGTGTGTGTGGTGTGTTGTGTGTGTGTGTGTGTGTGTGTGTGTGTGTGTGTGTGTGTGTGTGTGTGTGTGTGTGTGTGTGTGTGTGTGTGTGTGTGTGTGTGTGTGTGTGTGTGTCCCTTTAAACCAGCAGGTACTCTGAGAGTCACGGACATTCATTCATAGATCAAAGCAGACTGGTTTACAGACTTAAACAAATAGCTCTACACCCCTGGCCGAAATGTCCATCAAATTAAGTCTGAGTTCGAAACACATCTCAATAATGTATACACTGTCATTTCTCCACGTAAACTTAACAGTCTGCAATGAAATGGTTGTCTCCTCCTGTGTGCTCCACTTCCTCCATGGCGCACCGGTAACTTTCTAAAAAAACACACTTTTTTTCCTCTTTTTTGTTGTGTTCATGTCCCTTTAGGGGCTCCGCACAAAACACCACAACGTGAATGCATCTGTCGAGGGGATACGACTCGTGGCTTACATAAACTACATTTTTAACTCGACAAAAAACGTAACCTAGTTCTCGTCGTTTTAAATATTTAAATGCATAAATGTCACATATTATAACTTAGTGCTGCAATCTCAAAGAATGGCCTTTGTAATCAACAACCTGCTCTTTGTTAGAGTCCTGCTTTAACCCCCTCCCCTCTCTCTGCCCCCCCCCGCCCTGCAGGTCTGCAGACAGGGAAGCTGAAGCTGCCCCTGCCTGACGGATGTCCCTCCAAAATCTACAAACTCATGGCCCGCTGCTGGGCGCTCAGCCTGAAGGAGCGCCCCTCCTTCACCGAAATCGTCCACGCCCTGGGAGAGCAGCCCTCTGACAGCAAGGTCTGAGAGGACCCTCACCAACCCTGACCTCCTTTCTTTAAAAAAAAAATAAAGACAGGAATGCTGGAATATTAGTCTCACACATTTCAGGGAAGTGGGTTGAGGAGAAGAAACTTTTTTAATATGCATTTCAAACAGCGGGCGTGTGGATCAGACTCCTTTATTCTACAGCAGTGGAAACACACTCACGTCTGTGAGCGGGTTCTCGTGAGCAGTGACGGGAGTTTGCCTCAACGCGGCAAGGACGACCCCCCCCCCCGTCCCCCCGTCAAGCTGTGGCTCCACTGCGACCCCGCCTGCCACTCTGTCCCAGAGTTTCACAGAGCCTCACAACCTCAGTGCCTCTACCCCCCCCCCCCCTCCTCCACACACACCCAGACTGCTTTGTAGTATGTTACAGCGCTCTAACTGGCTCAATCAACAGGAATCATTGTTGGACGTTTATGAAACCCCCCCTGAAAATTAGGTTCACTGCTCTGTCAAGGATGAAAGAATATTGAAGGAAAAGTGGGACTTCAGTGAAGCGTTTCTACTTGAACCTAAAATCCAGCTTCTATCCCCCCCCCCAAAATGTGTGTGTGTGTGTGCCACTGAACTGTTCCCATGCTACAGTGTACGTTCAAAGAAGAAGAAGAGGAACAAGGTTTGCATGAAGGTCCGTCGGCTGTTACGCTTATAATTTTGCGACGTGAGGAGACTTGTGGAAAAAGAAATCTGTGTTATGGTAACACTTCAGGAACATGAACAAAAAAGATCAAGTTTATAGCAAAGGAATATATTGAATAGATGAGATTGTGCCAGTGTGGGAGTTTTATGAGTGTGTTCTGTTTGTATTAACTTTGAGGTGCTTATCGGTCACGGCCTATGGGTAAGAACACCCGTTTTAATCGCATTATCATGTTGCAGGCATGCAGCCTATCACTGTGTTTAACCTGCGACATCATTTCTTCAGAGGTCCAATCACAGTTTTCCTTTTCCGGGTCCAATTGTTTTGTGCAATGCTGCCGAGTGGACCATCACACCAGGCAATGTGTACATAATGTAGAAGCCATGCACTAACTTCACTTAAAAAGAATATCCCTGTTTATCTCTATCATGTTGTGTAGTAGGACATGCAGGTGCCTGTTTATTTATAATGAAGGTCCTGTCTTTTTTTTGTAACTATGTTTATAACAGAAAGGTACTTCTCTGATGCTATGTGTTCATTCAGTCCATCTCAGTTCAGCCTGGAAAGCCGAATATGTTAAAACAAAGGTCAAAAGAGTGACTCTGGGTCACCAGATCTCATTTAAGTGCCTGGTAAATGAAGGATTATCTTTACTGTTTCCCTTTTTACATTATCTAATCAAATGGCCTTTGTTTATGAACTTGTTTTTTTATACGTTGTTGTTAGTGTAATGTTTTGTTTTTATGAATGCTAGGACTCACACCTAGACCTCCTTTTTTATCTGCTTCAGCAAATGTTCACAATAATCACAGATATATACTAAAGTATACATGCTGCTGTCAATAAAGGTTCACAGTGTTTTTACCCAATGTGTTGTTATTAATACTAGAGCTGAAACAAATCAGCTAGTGGATCAAAATATCATTGCCAACAATTTTGATAATTGATCAATAATTAGTGTCATTTTTCATGCAGAATGTCAAAAAAGAAGGCTTTCCCTCGCATCTCAAAGATGGAGTTTTTTGCATTTCTTTGTTTTATATCAAATTAAAGCGAATATTGTTATGTTTTGGAATGACTGAACAAGACATCTAGAGAAATAACCGTGTACATGGAGTAACTGCTAGATATGCTCACTATTTTCTGACATTTTCTAAACGAATTTTTAATCTAGAAAATATTCGACAGATACATTTAAATTTGAAATAATCATTAATTAATTGCAGTCTTATTAATACTGACAATAGCAATGCATCTTCGACAACTACATCCGTGATCTTTTTTTTGTTTTGTATGAAAATTTACTTTTGAATAATTCAAACTTTATCTAGATAAAAAAACACATTTAAATGCATTCTAGTCCATATTTCTGTGGTAATGCACTTGCATTCAGGGACCATTTTAAATCACTTTCATTTGAATGCATACAGAAACATTTAAGTAGGTATTCAGCTGCTGAAGCACATTCACTCGTCTAACAAGAACTGATAAGGATTATGGGAAACGTTAGTGTTAACCATAATGTTTGCTTCTTTCATTCAAAACATTGCCACTTGTAAACCTGTTGAGTCTTTATGACAGATCCGGCTTGCAGCTGTATTTCTACACAAACGAATGTGTAAAAAATAATGAAGGTGATGAAATGTTCACTCAAGTGGTATTCCACCACAAACAAGTCTCTGCAAGGTGATATTTAGCGTGTGTAAATAAGCCTCTAGGTACAAAATCTCTTAGAAGTTATGGTACGCTTTTAACAAAGTGGTCGGAATACTTAACAGTTAATGCCATACATTGGGATGTGTTATGTAAAATCAAGCATATGTTGCTGTAAAAGCACCTACACAGTTTTTCTATTTTACTGCTGAGTCCAACAGTTCTTTCTTTCGCCACTAGAGGGAGGTCTACATCTTCAGTAGGTATTTTAAAATCTGATCCTAAAAGCTTGCCAAATATTTGTTCCCTTATAATTATTTTTATAGTTGAATATGCTCACATGGCCTTTTATAGATGCAAAAGAGGATAACTTGTCTTAAATAGCTGACATTTTTTTTGCTTGCCTTGATCGATATGGCATTATTGAATTTAAATTATATTTGGTGCCCAGAGGCAAGATTTGTTGTATATCCTCAAAGATAAATCATAATGCATTTAGAGTTATTAGTGGTTTGATGTTTTTTTGTCATCCAGTTTCTGTTAGATTTCGCTTACTTATGTGACAAACTAAGGATAAATCTTAATGAGATTCATAAAACTTAAACTCCTAGTAATAAAGTGATGTTGTGATAACAGGATTTGCACCTCAACAAGCTTTCATAGCTCTCTTATTTATATCCCACACTATGGAATAAAAATCCCCTAGCATCTTGCCAATAAATGTTGGTTAAGAAAACCATTTTCAAATACCTTAATAACTTTGAATTGTCTGAACCTGCCTTGAGCACCACATGGGTGGGGCTTACTGCATTATTTCAGATTTGGTAGAGTTTACACTGATGGGACTTAAACCCAGAAGTGTCACAAGTGGGAAAGCATGTGTAAATAATAAAATGGCTGAATTAAATGTCGCTGCTTCAGGGTTCTGGTGTTGTGTATGTGCTAACTAACTGTTATGGTGTACTGGTACAATTTAATAGAGCAGGGCCTTATTAGTTACACCTGTGCTTGTCCTGCTACAGGTTGTATGACTAATCGAAGTAGGAAAAGCACAGGTGTTAACAGTAACAATGGCTCTGTTCTATTCAAGTGTTCTGAGAGTGACAGTGATTGTGCATACACAATACCAGGACCCTGATGTCAAAGCAGCTAAATGTAATACAGACATAGAATATATCATTTTCACACCTGTGCTTTTCCTGCTGTGACATACCAAAATGTCATAGGTGTAATAGGCATGTTGTGAAAACTATGCAAGTTACAATAGGTATGTGGAACTACAACTTGTTGAATGCAACTTGCATGCTTTTGCATATTTTCTTGTTATAAAGTAATTACAGGTTGTCATAAACCTTATTTAGCTGGCCAGCATGATGAAGTGCATTTGCAATTCTTGAAAAAATTATTGTGATGCAGGCCCAGTCTTCAGAGTTATCTGTGTTTAATATATAGTGTATAGGTTGTACCATATTTTCATAAAAAAGATAATATAAAATTGCACAAACAAGGATAAAATATTAACCTAAACATGTTATCGCTAAAATAATTTGAGATCTTAAGTACATTTTATAAAAACTCCAACAACAGCTTTAGCAATAGACTACTACTCTACTTTTATAAACTCATAAAACAATCCCTTTGACAGGATCATTTCAAGTCTTTAGGCCAAAACAGATAAATACAATTATATTCTGGCGTAAAAACCCTGGGAAAACATGTTGTTTAGAATAAATGTACAATCTGCAGGGAATACAAAGTTAAATGTTTTGTTATTTTGGTTCCTCTGCCTGTCCACGGTGACGTTGTCGGTCGCGCAACCATTTTGGTATGTATTCCAATGAGCGCGCCTTATTGACCAATGGCAGCGCGCCTCAGATAAGCCTCAGCCAATCAATAGGCGACGCTGTGACTCACCAAATAAGGAGAGACAAGACCAAATAAGGAAACATTGTATCTCTTTATAAGGAGGAAAGTAGTTCCCGGATTGTAATATTACTCCGCCGTCGTAAATGCTGTTAAAAAAATACGCGTTTTTATGCGTCGCTGAACCACAAATAAATAGATATAGCGGTGTAGATGGTGTAAAGATAAGCATTTGAACGCAGTCAGGCCGACACTAGCGCCATTTTTAGTTCACAGTGTGGACTACGTGACATGGCGGATCGACATCAATGGCGCACTTCGCGTTTTCCTTTTTGAGAAAGTGCTCCGAGTTTTGGAAATAGAGGAGGAGGGTGAACCAAACTGAGCCGGGGTTGAAGGGTCTTGGGGGCAGCATCACTTTTCAAAGTTTGTCTCGGTTATTTCCTGGAGTCTCCAAACCCACAAACTGGGGTGGTTTGTTTACATTTTGTGGCCCAGGCGTGTATGCGTTTTATCGGCCATTTACGAGACAACTAGCCCCAGCTCTGTTGGCTGGTGTTTTAGAGACTCGGTTCAGTGAATATAATGTTACCGAGCCGGGTTGGATCGGCACCATCTGGAAACGGCTCAGCTACAGGCAGGGGAAACACGGGACACGGTTCGGGGGTTGTCGGAAGCGGGATTCGTCCCGTTTTGGTTAGAGCAGGGCAAGCTTTAGCAGGGGTCGAGAGTATCGGGAGACAGGGGGAGAGAGACGCCGTCGGGATGCTAGGGGCTAATGGGCCAGGGGGTTCGAGAGGTGTGAGACCCGGGAACGGGACCGGGGTGACCACCCTGCAGCCCGCCGTGCAGGGCAACATGGTGGGGCTAAACCAGGGAGGTATGCCTCACGGAGCCAGGTTCGAGGAGAGAGATGTCGCTCCTCTGTGCAGCGGCTCGGATAATGACTCGGACTCCGGAGACGATGATGACCCAGTGAGTTCACTCGGGGACAGCAGGAGAGGGGTGAAGCGGGAGAGAGGAGAGATGGAGGCTGCAGTGTCGGGGCAGGACGTGGGCATGCCTCCCGGGGGTTACGGAATGGTGCCCGGAGGGGTCGCAGGGGCGAAGCCGGGGAAGAAAACACGTGGGCGAGTGAAGATAAAGATGGAATTTATTGACAACAAGTTAAGACGTTACACCACCTTCAGCAAGAGGAAGACCGGTATAATGAAAAAGGTGAGTCAGGTGGTTGCTTTGGACTCTCATCCAACTACACAACATTTCATTATGAGTGACACTTGAGTGTTGTTTCACCTGGATACATTGGATTCGTGGAATAAGCCATAAGGGTGAGGTTACACCTTATTATTAAAACATCCGTGGGACAGTAGGCCCTTTGCACCTGTAGTGGGCCTACATTACATGTGCAGTAGTAAGCTAGATATTATACCAAGTTATGTATTCTAAAAGACAAAAGCAATTGTGAAACAAAGTGACTCACTGTATGTGAGGTAGTAGGAACATTCATGACAGCCTTTAAATAGACTTGGGCAAATGACAATTCTATTTATGCCCTGGACACACACACTCACACACACAGATTCCCAGATTAACTATCACTTGCACACACACTCACAGGCCTATAGCTGTTGGAAGTGCTTCCCATCAGCAGCCTCAGCGCACACAGGCTGTTCCTCTGTCAGTGTGAAGCAGGGCTCTGCTTACAGGCTGCAGCCATGTGGTGGAGAACAGCAGCGGGCCTGTAGGTGCCAACAGCTGACTAAACCCCAGGAAAACAGGATCAGAGGACGGTGAAAGAGCACTGGGACAGAAGAGAGGAACCAGGGACTGTCTGTGCATGCATCATGGCCCTGTGCATTTTGACACAAGCATCATCCGGTGATGACTTGTCTTGGTTTCAGTTTTGTTAGTTGGTTTTGCACACAAGCTGTTGTCAGAACTCCATGTTAGTCATTATTGCTTCCAATACAGTCTACATGTACCAAAGCAAAATTGTATTGCAAATCCACTCCTCAGACACAAATGCTGCCATGATAAATATTGCAATGTGGCATCAGATTATCTGGGGACGAGGTCAGCTGTTGACCTGGAGCACAGCAGTTGTTTGGCTGTAGCCACTTTTCATTATGACCTTAAACAAACACAATACTCTCTGGTTAGTGCAAGACTGTTAATTTGTTACTTTGAGGCGCATGTACTGTGCTATATTCCTCGTCTTTTTTATGTTTCCCAGACTGTTGTCGTGGAAACTGAGATGTCTTTATGTAGGCTCTTGGAAACATGAACACTATTTGACACGCTGTGTGGATAGAACATTTTTGGAAATGTTGCCCACACTGTGTCAACCATCACAGTAAAAATGAGAGGTGGGTGGAGTGGGAAGATTCATTGTGGACTGGTCTCAAACTGGTTTCTAGGATGAGCCTTGTTTCATTTTAAAGCATGGTGCGATTGCATGTATGTAAATGTTGGCACAATACAAATTGTGTCAGTATTTGTGGTTGCTTTTCTTTGGTTCCAATATTAGGCCCGTAAAAGGCACGTTTTCATGTTTGCTCTTTCTGTAACTATCCTCAATAGTCTGTTTTTATTGCACACATTTTGTCTCGTCATAACCAGAGAAGCACTAAAGTAACTTAAGTTGTGATTTCATTCCAATTGGTTGCCTCCAGAACACAAAGTAAGGGAGCCAACATGTTCAAAATATTAAGGCCCTGAATTATGTGATCATTTACACCTGGGCTTTTTTTCTTTTTTATAATGTCTATTGAGTAATGTATCAGCAGGAGCAATGTATTGTTGGTGAACCATCCACTGGCTCCAACTTGATGTGAAGATGTTCTGCTTGTTTTGTTTTGTGTCATATTATTACTCCTATGAAATACTTTGAGGGTTTTGAAAAGTTCATCAGACAATATAAGCAACTGGAAACATTGGACTCCAGGAACTTTCATTGGCACATTTTCTTTTTATCATATAAAGACTCAATGATTATTCACAAAATGCAGGATTCCTCCATAATGAATGTTCTCGTTATTTCTCCAAGGTTCCAAATTCAATTAAAACATGAAGGCATCTAAAATCCAAAATTATGTATCCAAAGCAATATAAAACTGAAACAAAGCTGGAACAAGCCAGGATTATTTTTATGACAATCAGAAGATTATCTAAATGGTTGTTTGTTCATTTTCTGGCAACACACTAGTCATCTCACTGTTTAAGGTCAGCCCAGCGGTCCTGTCTCTTCTTTGGAAAGCCACAACTTTTGACTTTGCATGGTTACATCAGCAGAGGTTGTTGAGGGGGATTTCACTAGAATCAGTTCAGTCACTCTTTAGTCACAAGCCTATTTTTGAAATGCACAACTACACATACATATTTGCCTTTCTAAGTTCTTCATTTGATATATATATATATATATATATATATATATATATATAGGCAGGGTGTGCGTCTACGTTGGGGAGGCAGAAGTACCAATTACAGCCAGACTAATTGGAACTCCTGAATATTTATGAGAAAATCAGCAGAGCAAGGAAAGTTATTAAAGCATTTGTGTGGGTCTAGCTTGTGCCGCCACCTCGCACGGTTAAGGTGACAAATTAGCCCCTTCCTGCCCTGGAAGTTGGCCAAACACCAGGCTCTGTTGTTGGAGAGAGACCCCCCCTGTAGCTGCAGAGCTCATCAGGGGACATGGAAGAGAGAAGGGTGACTAGAGGGAGCTGTGTAGTTCATTACCTGCTCCTGTAGCTTGGCATTAACAGGCAGTGGAGTGGAAATTCTTTTTAACGCTTTTCTCCAATTCATGCACATTAAAACCCCTCCTTTAATACAGTTTTAAAATACTCAGTGGGAACAAGCTTTGAGCCACTATAGCAGTCATCATTAGCCTTTCTGTGCGCTGTCATCATATTATAACACACAAAAGACAATTTATCAGCTTTATCATGCCTACTAATTGGCCTGATAGGGCCCACAATGAACACAGTGTTTGAGTATGATGGAGTGAATGCATGGTTTTCTAACAGCCCAATAAAATGCGATTAATTTGAATGTGATGCGTCTCCTCCACCAATGGTGGAGGAGACGGCTGCGACTGTATCAGCCGGCTGCGACTGTATCAGCCGGCTGCGACTGTACAGCGCTCACCAAGGTGACGTTAATGGCACGGTGTCTTCTCAGCACCAGAGGCATCCTCCACATACCTTATTACTCATTTAGATAAAAAAGCTTTCTCATGAGTTCACTCCCAGTGAGTTCACTCCCAGTGCAGCATGGTGTTGAATGGGGCCTTTCCTTTACACTGAGACATTTGAATGTGTGTGTGCGTGCAAGGCAGCAGACTGCTGTTTGCTTCACGTTTCACAGTCGGCTACCTCTGGGTGTTAAGAATGATTCTTGAGTCCTCCTTCAAGACTGGCTTACTACAACCCCCCCGACCCTCTACAAGCCAATCCCCAGCTGCAATCAGTCTCTCAGCTACATCACACTCTCTATTCTGGGAGCCTTATCTCATGTTATTTTAGCTTCATTTGTGCTATACGTCAAAGTTCACTACAGCCGTATTTTTAGATTCTTGTGTTTTCTTGGCCAGGGTTTCTGTCTCCAGAGGTTCACCTTTTGAATCTCTTTTATTCCCTTTCCAGTAGGGATTACTGATGAAGGTAACCCAAGCCCCAATTAAGTGAACCATATCTATCTTTCTATCTTGACATTTGGCCTTTGCTCTCTGTCACATACTTTAATCTTCTTCTTTCTCTTTCCCAGGCGTATGAACTCTCCACCTTGACGGGAACCCAGGTACTGCTGCTCGTGGCCAGTGAAACGGGTCACGTCTACACTTTTGCAACGCGCAAACTCCAACCCATGATCACGAGTGAAACGGGCAAAGCTCTGATCCAAACGTGCCTCAACTCACCGGACTCGCCGCCACGCTCCGACCCCTCCACGGACCAGCGCATGAGCGCAACGGGCTTCGAGGAGACGGATCTCACCTATCAGGTGTCTGAGTCGGAGAGCATGGGCGACACAAAGGTTAGAATCACAAGTGGAAAGGTCTGCCGTTATAGACCGATCCTCAAGTGGTCAGGACAAAAAATTAAGAACACATCTCTTTTAGTAAGGCTGCAGCTGTGAAATAGATAAATTCACTAATTTCTGTACCTGTCCCCACAGAAATAGTACTCACGTTAAAGTGTCTGTGACTCACTGGCTGTTTTTAAATGGGGACATGACAAAATAGATTATTTTTTAAAACGATAAACCACCCTAGAGAGTCCTTAATGGATATAGTGGGAAATCTCTCCAGAAAAGGCTAGACAAGCACACGAGGTGAGCAAATCAATCAAACCCAGCAATGGAAAATAATCTTTGTCCTATTGGAGACACACACTTCTGAACTTTTGCCTTACACGTGAGGCCTCTGTTTTGGGCTGGCTGTGTGGCTCTAGCACCGAGTCCTTTTTTAATTAAAGCAAAAAGTCTTGGTAGTCCTTCAAAGGGCTGTAAAGGGAAGGGAGAGCCAGATAAGATGGAGAGTATTATCCAACTCACTACACGTTACCTTTGTGACCTCTCATCCAGGAAAGCCTCGTAAAACTGCCGAAGATAAATCACTGCAGGTCTGGCTTGTGTTAGGGTGATAAACACGCAGCCTGCTATACAGCGGACTGTAGGTGTTTATCTTTGATTTTGGGATGGAGCTGTCTTGTGTTCATGGATGAAATGCTGGGATTGTAACTTTTTTTGAAATCAATGGGAAATTACACTTTTTGTGCAGTTTTCAAACTGAAAGACACAAGATGAACTTCTACTCTGAAATCTTGTCCTCAGATATTCTGTGTGACCTCTCCTCATCCCTCATGAAGAGCTGCAGGTCACGTCCCTGCGTCCTGCTGCATTACTGCAAGCGTTCTTAAACCTCTTTCAGTTTTTGAAGCCAAGCGATAAATCATCTTCGGACACACTTGACTGTCCACACAGTGGAGATTCCCTCCGCTGTTTACACGGCCTAAGTACGGCCCCTTTGAAGACACACACGTCTCGGCCTGATTGCCTGTGTGGTGTTTTCACAAGGCGCTAACTAACGCGTACCATACACCGTCACAGATGGGAGGTCAACCTTTGCATGTTTGACCACTCTCATGCCCACTTTGCTCATTGATAAAAATTAGTTTCTGCCTCTGTTGCCATATATGGTATGGTTTCCCTGCCTGCTCTCTTGGCTGAGGCCCCTCACATTCCTTATAAACTGCAGCTGTCTTTGGAGTCCTGTAATTCCCCCCCCCCCCCCCCCCCCCCCTCATTTAGTGATATGGAGGGGAGGTAAGGATGTAGATATGAGCGAGTGGAATGGAAACATTTGAGCGATATTTTATGTTCTGCTTCATGTGACGTCTGTCAGTGGCGCTTTGGCCTCTGACCCCCGCTGCAGTTATGAGTGTGTGATCGGCCCTGGGAAATCCGTTCACACTAGGACTCTCTAAGAAATGTTGTCATTGTGATCCATGATGTCAGGATCAGCACCACGATAAGGCAGCAGGTGGATAAGGAGGCCATGTTTTCTGTGCAGTCGGTCTGATTTGTGGTCGCTGCGTGCACCTCTGCAGCGTCTGGACGCTATTTATCAAGGGAGCAGAATGTCATACATACAGACCACGCTAGTCTAAACAGAACAGAGTCTGCAATGGCTAGTTGGGGGTGGGGGGTGGAGGACATTCTGGAGGAGCAAAAGAAAGAGGCTTAAAAGATAAGCGATTTAGTGCTGCAAGCAATGCTCATAAAATCACCCCACACACACTTTTATATTATTCCTGCTAGATTAAAGGGAAAATCCTGAGATAAGACTTTAAAATACCAACAGCAATTGCAGTTGTAAAATTGTTGTGAATATTTTTTAAATTAATTTCTAATGGCCCAAACACTGGTATTGGAGTTAGATTTTTTTCCCCCCAATAATTCTTACTGTGATACCTGACTTAAACACGGGGTATCTGCATTACAGTGTGACACTTGCCAGCGCATAGTGATCAATAATTCAATATTTTGTTAAAGTAATTGCTGTGACACTGAGTCATTAGCCAACAGTGACTGAATGGCTTTTAGTTTTGGTGATAGACAAACAAAATAGAAGCCCAACATGGCCATCCCCAATGTTCAAAATAACATAATGTATGGGTCACCTCAAGACAAAAGCAATTATATATAGCAGAGTTCAACATGGGATCAATAGTTAATTTCTGAACTTCAGTGTGGGAAAAATGGTGGCTGCTTTGCAAATTCCATCAAATAAATCCTGTAATATTCACCAAAATGAGTTCCTAATACATTAGGGTGTGTAATGGGTCGTGCAGTTTGAGAATCATTCTTTGTATCACCCTACAGCTGTTGTTTTCATCGTTTATAGCTTGGTGTGATTGTCAAAGTTTCTCATTATTATCATAACATCATGCAGATTGGTGTAATGCATATCTCCTCTGTGATTCTTGGAGTCATTGCACCAGAGTTTAGTACTGAAAACTTGCAATATGACAGATGTCAGAATGAAGAGCACAAGCTTCTTTCCTAGAAACCTCATTCGGCATGTACTGTGCATTTTTCCATTGAAGCCTCTTTATCGACCTGACTGCAGTGTTAAGATAATAAAACATTACGTTTAGGGTGCATGACTGAAAACACCCCGGCTTTTCTATTGCTATTGCTCTCACGGCTCGCATTAAGTACATACAACCAACAGCAGTTCAAGACTGCTCTCTAAGGGCTGCATAATGCATTCTGGGAAATGTAAGGTCTGATTTAGAAGCGAATGAAAAGAAGTGGTTACACCATAAACAATACAATTACCTAAAAGAAGAGTAGCATCCTCAAACCGATCTTGGGATTTGTATGGTTTCTGTGACTGCCTCTTAATATAAGACGTGACTACAGTACAGATGTGTTATTGCTTTTTGGGTTATTTTTGGAAGGGGATGGCAAATCCCACAACTCATGTTTGCTCAGAGGATCCAGCTTTGGATAGATTTCTCAGTATCAGTGTCCTCTGGTTTTCCCCTCCTCTTCCTTCCCTCCCTCTCTTTCCCTCTCCTTCTCTCCATCCCTCTCTTCTCTTCCCTGCTCTGGCTGTCAGTGCTATTGCTGCTGCTGTAATCCTGCTCTATTTCTTGCCCTGCTCATTAGCAAAGATCACATCGTCTTTGCGATGTTGCAAAGCAAAACGCCCCGTCCAACAGCTTTTTGGACATTCTGCGACACATCCGACAGCCTCTTAATTCAGCATACTAACTGCACGCATCATTTGAATTGGTTCCCATAGAGAAATGAAGGGGATTTGATAATTAGTCCAGTGTTAAACTGCACTTGAAAAGATAAAGTTCTTCTGTCCTCCTGCTGTTGTAAGGGCAGTGCCGGGGCTTGAAGTAGGTGACAGGAGAGAATCACCGAGATAAGGGAAAGCTAATTTCCTCAGATATGCGCTCTTATCACAAGCTGCTGCTAAACAGGCTGTGTGTAGAGAGGTGGTGTCGCTGGGGGAGCAGCATGTGGAGCTGTGCTGGAGGGAAGGAAAGCAACGTTATGTCACCCCTCCCCTCCTCCTCTTCCACCCCCTTATTTTACAGCAAGCAACTGGACAGGTCAGCCGCCATTGGCTGCACCTCCTCCACTTGGGCTGCCTTGCCTTTTTTAGCAGTCCCAAATGGAGCTGCAAATTCCATGTTGCTGGCAGGGTGACAGACTGGGAGATGGGAGCCAGCAAATGGGAGATTAGACGAGGGCCAGCCACCAGTAAACTGCACAATGGGCTCTCCAAGCAGCTCTGGACGAGGCTGCCAGTTGTCACCTTCAATTTGGGAGGATTAATCCCTCGTGAATAGGGAATCATTTGTGTCCTGCTCTTTTTAATTACTCTCTCATATCCTGATACTTTTAAACGGGGTCTTGCATACGAGGTCTGTGAATGTGAGGAGGGCAATGGAGGCGTTTATTCTTTTACCATAT
Organism: Dissostichus eleginoides; assembly: GCA_031216635.1. Taxonomy (NCBI): domain Eukaryota; kingdom Metazoa; phylum Chordata; class Actinopteri; order Perciformes; family Nototheniidae; genus Dissostichus; species Dissostichus eleginoides. The sequence goes on along the minus strand of CM062278.1, from coordinate 11,053,762 downwards.
ATAAAACCATTACAAACGGACACAATTTGGAGACCAGCGTATTGAAAGAGCTAGAAGAAAAACGTGTGCTTGTGTACCTCCAAACAGTGTAGCTATTTGACTTACTCAAAATGTATCTTGGGATTTAAGTTTAGTAAATTGTGTCCTCCTCCCTTTTTGTTATTAGGATTTTTCATATGTTCAGGAAGGAGGGCAATACTTGAGATCTTAACATTGCTGTGGAGTAGAATGATGTCCCTCTTTTGTGTAAAGGATAGTCGTGGAGGGTTCCTCTGTGGCAGTGCAGTCCTGAGGACTCATTACGTATTCCACCAGACTCAGCCCTCCATTCACCACCACTATAAATTGTGTCTTCATTTGTTGCGTTCTCGTATCTCATTATACAACGTAGCGTTTGTGCCCTGGTTGGATTTTGGATTTTTTTCCAAAGCAGGGACAACAGTCTGAGGTTGATTTAAAGTTGTAAAATCTGAACCTTCAAGACATTTAAACCAGCTTTATTTTGATAAAAAATCTCTTCACTATTTCATCAAGCTCAGTCAAAGCTTTAAGGTCATAGTTCAGAGTATCTTACTAGTAGAATGAATAATAAAGATATATATTATTACATATTGTAGGGCTGAAACTCACAATTATATTCTCTATGAATCATTTATCCTGAATTACCTTTTCAATGCATTGCTTAATCATCAGGCAAATTGTCCAAAGAAGTGTCAAATACCCATCGCAACTTCCCAGAAACCAGGGTGACATCTTCAACATGCTAATGATTCCTAGTCCAAAACCCCACAACATATAGTTCATATAACATAAGACAAAGAAAAGCAGCATTCCTCACAATAACGAAGCTAGAACCAGTATGCTTTGGCACCTCTGTGTAATAAAATAACATCAATGATCAACATGATTGCAAATGAAGGATAATCAATAAATCAACAACATATTTCTGCTCTAATCTATTGTACACACTTTTAAGACTTCTAGTATCATGTAACATTTCAGGAAAGTTGTTACATTTCAGTGATTTACATATCTGATGTGTCAGTTTGAGGTTGAACTGAAGATGGTCGTGGGGAGGAAGTGACAGTGCTGAGACTTTGGCTGTATTTCTTCCCTGAAGGAATGCATGACACCACCGTGGCCTGTTTATTATGCAGTGCCTCGACTCTGGACTTAAAGCCAGAGCTGTTTATAGACAGTTGATCCGGAGACATACGGAGGTGGTCAAGCAAAACAGTAGGTCAGTGGAAGCTCGCTATGTAGGTCACGGAGATAGTGGCAGTTCGACTAGACCTCTAGATTACCACACAGGTTAAAACCTTGGTGATAAATCAGCTTACGCCTCCAAAATATTTGCTCGACAAGCATGAGCAGACACGTGTAACACAAAAAGAGCTGGATCACAGTGACCTTTTCCTTTTTAGTGAGTTTTTTCTTTTTCGTGATATTACAAAGTGAAGCATTGCAGTCGGCTACAGGAATTCAGTCAGTGATGGTGAGAGGAGCTCAGCGTCAGATGGCGGCTGTCTCTTCACGTGGCTCCCTGCTGCCTCTGCTGGCTCTGAAAGGGTTCATTCCCCTTCAGAGGTGCTGGGTTTCCTGCCAGCTGTCTGTACCCTCAGCTGTTTGTGCTCCCTACCCTGTCCCCTGTCCCCGAACCTCACACAGGTCTGCCTCTGCTTCGCCTGCCGCACACAGACCAACAGTATACTACTGCTGCTAAAGCTAAGAAGGGCTACTTGCTAACACACTGCTGTTATGATCCAGGCAAAAGGCTTTGTCGTTGTACATTTCCAGTCACTGTTGGATCGATATGTGTACTGCTTTGTGACTGCTATTGCTTTTTCTGTTGGCATCTTAAAAAAAGCTGCTCAAAACTTATTTTTTAACCATCATTGCAATGTCATCTTAGCACATTGTGAAAGACTGATGAGGATTTTGTTTTAAAGATTTTATGAGTTTGTTTGTCAGTAGCAAACAACATTTTAAATTGTTGCTATCATTGTTTTTCATTGGTGCCTTTTTCTGGAAGTTTAATAAAATAATGTTAACTCAAAAAGCAATTTATTTACTATAGCAGTCTGATGACATCAACAGAAAAGCAGAACTGAGCACCCTTTATCTGTGTCTCTTGTAATATCCTTATCGCAATATTTAACTATTTTATTATACCCCATATTATCCACCTTTTTTTTTACCTCTGCCTTTACCATTGCGCCATATTTAGTGACTTATTTGCCGTTGGCTTTACCATGTTGTTCAGTGTTCTACGGTGTCCTGTGAGAATGGAGCCGTGGTGACAGCTGTGTCGCGCTCTGCCTGTCAGATATCACTCTGTGGTGAAGGACAGGTCTGATAGTTGTTTGGTGAATGCACAACAGATCGTTGTTGGGTGATTTTAATTCAGTTTTTTTCTTCTTGGTTGAAAGGGCAGAACAACTGTGAGTCCTCTGTGCGGCCCTCCCCCTTTGACTTTCCAGCTGCTGTTTAACTAAAGAGGTAAAGGACCTTGGACTGTCAGAGCCCCTCAGCAGGGCCGGGGAGTGAGCCGCAGACCAAAGCACTCACTGCTCACACTGTGGTGGTGTTCATTCACTGTAAAGGACAACACCTGCTCTGCCATGTGTACGTTTTGAGGGCCGGACAACTCTGAGTTAACCCTCTTGATCATGTGTTAACCCTATATGTTTTTTACCTTATCAAATAATTAAAATAACACTTGTATTTAGTCATTGCATGGAGCCATACTAGCAGACTTTCTTTGATATTAAAGTTTCAGCAGACTGATGTGGCTGAACAGAGGGTGAATCCTTACAGTACACATGTTTGCATGGTAGCATGTGGCTTGTCTTATCAGTGGAGTCCATGCTGGATCATCCACCTCTCCCCCATGTAATCAGTCACGTATAAAAACCAATAGTTGCTGAGAGAGGTTGGCAGTGCCTGCTTCCACACTACCTCTCTGTTATGGACAATGAATACGACTTTAAATAAATACAAGCTTATATTGAGCACACCCCATTGCATGCCTTTCTGTTGTGACACATGGCTGTGTTTCTATATAATAACCCTAGTTCACTCACCAGTGTTACACAGCTGCACTGTGTGGAGAGCTATGACACACTATCTTTGTCCCAGTTCTGAGGCTGGATCCTTCAAAGGATAAATAACCTTCAGAGGATCTGAGGTCTAGGCTGAAAGAAGAAATAAAACGACGATATCTGATTGGTATCGGCAGATCCTCGATTCGGACATGAAAGAGTGCTATTGAACTGTTCCTAGACTATAGTGTTAGCTTTAACGTTTCCCTTCAATACATAAAGCTCAAAGATGGTACGCAGTATAGAGGTGAGAAGAAGGTGACATATAATACAAGTCCCGGACCTGACTGGGATTGAAGAGTTCAACAAGCATTATGGGATACTTGGGACGGCAAAGGATACTGGTTGTGTCGTTCAATTTCAGTCAGAAGTACTTTTAGCCAAACGTGGAGAAGCCTTTGAAAAGTATTGTATGTATCTGTGTTTGTACTTGTGATCATTCCACTTATTAACCAACAGGTAATATCCTCCATCGCTGTGCCTCACGATCTATTGTTAATCACACATGTGTTCTAATGTGTTTGCTTTGACAGATCATTAGTATCAAGTGAGAAGCATTTAAGTGTGTAGAAACAGGCACGATGGGTTTATGTACTTTCTAGTCCCTGCCTTACGCCTACTCTGCTCTCTCATGCAGCCCACTCACTGCCTCACCCTACCCTGATGTATACGTTACTGTATTGTGCCATGCTGCAGCTGACCTCTATTGATCTTAGGAGTGTGAGCACATCTACCTGATATTTACACATTTTACTGAGATGTCAGGTCAGTTAGTTGTCATAGTAACTCAACAAGATGTGAGTGCAGAAATGACATTGTTGTTAAAGGGGCCCTATTTTGCTTGTTTTGGTTTTCTCTTTCCTGTAGTGTGTCGTCTATGTTGTTGGGCTTATAAATGGTTTCACTCATGTTCACAGTAGAGAGGCACAAAATACAATTATGAAACCTGAAAATGAGCACAAGGGGGCCCCTTTTATCTTTATTAGAGTTTGATTGGTGTATAGATGATGAATGGGTGACTCTGTATGTGTACACAGTCATGTTCCCCATATATCATTCTCTCTCTTAGGCGTGTTGTAAGGCAGAGTAGTATTTTTTGATAGAAGTCCCAGTAAGGTTGAGTCACCATCCTACACAGGAATTCCTACATTCAGGGAGAACAACAGACACGATTATTCTCCAACTTAAATGCAACTTTTTGCTCTTATTAAACCCAAAATGGAGTTCCGCCCAGCTCTGCTCTGTATTTTCCACATGGATGCAATTACAGGGGTCCCAGCCTGTTTCCACATTCTACTGTCTTGTTTGTTATTTGCCCTCCGTCCATTCAAGCTCTCTGGTTTCTGTCACACAGCCATTGATCCCTGAAACATAGCAAGCATTAACCCCCCCCCCCCCCCCTGCTTAAATAGGAAAAGCCTCATTAATGGTGTTGTTTTAGGTGTTCTCATGTGAGACGCTTCCCCATGACAAATGGGCTGTAGCAGAGTAGAGCAAGTACTAGAAGGTCTTTCTTTCTGCTTGTCCTTCATTCAGACTAATAAATACATTTAAACCCTGAAAGGCCATTACCGGCAAAAACCACTTCAAGAGACGGCACTTGATTTTTCTTTCTAACGATATCTTTCAAGAACATCAAATAAAAGGAACGCATAATAAAGAAAAAAATACAGAAATGTGGCGGATTTAAAAATCGTTATATATTTACACTCTTTCCCACTTACTTTTACTGCTGCAAAATAATTTCTCTTGGGATTGATGTGCTTCTTATCTTGTCTTATGTTATTGAAATACGCTGGGATTAACCAGTCAGGAAAGGCCTGACAAAAACACTATAGAGATGAATTATGGGAATTGTAGGAACCAGTGTTTTTGGAGCCTGACCCATACTCATTTCCCATTTTCACCTTTTTAAATCTGTCTCTCGCGAGTCCCTCAAGTTTATCGTAGAACACACTTCATTGCTAGCGTACCTCTCATCTCACTCTTATTATTTCTTGACATAACTAGTACTGATTGAAATTTCATCAAATGCTCTCCCCCCGTCCTCCTACTCACACTTCATGTCCTCTCTCCCCAGGACACACTGAAGCCCACGTTCACGGTGGCCAGCTTGCCGGGCAGCGCTCAGTGCACGGTGCCCACCACCTCCACCACCATGCAGGTGAGCAGCGGGCCCTCGTTCCCCATCACCAACTACCTGGCGCCCGTCTCGGCCAACAGCAACATCAGCGCCAACGGCACCGTCCTGAAGACCACCAGCTCGGGGGTCATGCAGCTGCCCAGCGGCTTCACCTTCATGCCCGGTATGTAGCATCTCAGCATCCAGACCTTTGTTACAATGTTACATTATTTTCTTCATTTATCCTAACCTCCACCTCTAGATTTGAGTCTTCCGCAGGCCTTCATGTTTTGTTAATGTCCCTGCATTGTGTAGCTTATTAGCTGATTAGAATTTGAATGGCGCCGTTCCGTGACCTCGGCCCGTCGCTCCTCTCTCGGAGCGGTTTGCATCACACAGCCCTTCATAGCCTTCATCAGCACTCAGCGGCCTCAGGTTCTACAAAGCCTTCAGTAACCAGGAAAAGCCCCGTCTGCTGGCGAGCCGCCTGCCTTTGATTGTCACTCGGGGACAGGAATAATTAGGTGAGAGGGACACAACAGACCTCAGCACTGAGGGATGACGACCACGGCCAATAATTAGTCATGAATATTCAATGGAGGATCAGTGGCTCACGTTGAAATTATAATTGAGGCGTACTTCGTGACGGAGCGGTCCTGAACTAGACATGACCCTTCATTAAAGAGCACTTACAGAGGCACCCTGAAAC
>CM062278.1:8022830-8062830 GCA_031216635.1 Dissostichus eleginoides | reverse complement strand
AACCTTTAACCTGCTTTCAATACAACTATTTCTTTGGATACTCTTGGGAGCAGAGCATGCCCATCTAGGATGTTGGCCCTCCCAGGAGAAATCAGCATTATTATTGTTCATGTGTAAGCCATGAAGGTATATTAAGAGAGGTTATAGGCCCAAATATACATTCAAATGTTAGCCGATGTGAAGAAGCGACAGCCTGTCAGAATGAAGGCAGGTCTTTGAACTAACTAACACTAGCTGTGTGTGTGTGAGTTTACATCAAAATACAATTGTTGTTCAAATGAACATTTAATCTAGACATTTTGTCTAAAAAACTGAATATAAGCAAAAATTAAGAACTGACAGCAAAAGTGACTGAGGGTTGCCTACTGAACATTTATGGGGAGAAGAATCAATCCATTTCATTTGTCAAAGACTTGGCCAGTCCTAGTGAGGGTCTAAAAACGTTTCACAAAGGACAACGACATCACATCACTACTACTTTTTATTCATATGTTTTAAAGGTCCTTTTTGCAGTGTGTCCACCCCCTTTCATGGTTACATACCCCTCCTCTGCATCAGGGTTGGATTCTCTTCTTGTACCTGCTGTGTTTGAGGAAGTTGCTTTGATCTAGCCAGTATATCATAGCCAGTAATAGAGACTGATTCCTTCCACCGTCCTTTTAGAGCAGTTGTTGTTATTTGACTGCATTGCTCCCTGACAGGACAACCAGCAGCCACAGTTTGATATCCTATTGTCGACAAGTTAGTACGAAAGCTTGAGCATGAGGGGAAAATAATTGGGGGCCAGGAACATTGTGCTACTTCTTTCTCTCTGCAATTCTCTGTAAATTGTGGTAGCGTTTAGCCAAATTTAGCAATAACAAGAATTCTGCGATATACAACTATTTGCTTATACCAGATGTCATAGCTTTCTGGGTGAGCTTGACCATGGAATTTGTTTTTTTTAAATGGTTCATATATATATGCCCAAGGGTCATTGAATTACCCCAGCTAAGACAAGAACATGCAGTTCTGAACTAAAACAAGCCATAACAAGATTTTCACATGACAACAATGATATGGTAAAGTGCTTTTGGGACTGTTGCTCTTACCGGGTGATGTTGGGGGGGGGGGGGGGGCTGTGTTATGACAATGGAGTCGATTATGTCTAGCAGGAACTCATTTTCACTGGTATTGTTTGCTTCCATTCATAAAAACAGTTAACAGTGCAAATGTGTTACGGGAGGCGTGAGATATGAATATTGGAGTGTCTGTCAGCCATTACTTATATGTTTCACTCAACTTAAATATGGATAATGAAAGAGGTGAGGGTGGACAGAACACATCATTGCATAAGGATTATATTATTATGTTATATAATGTCACCCATTTTACCATCATAATTACTGTCAATTGTGATCATGAGATAATTGCCCATATTACTCTGTTTTGTCCTTGTAATTTGTCCTATTATAAAGTAATAATATGGCATATAAAGAAAATACTGTTCCTTCAACTGTTAAGTCATTGGCTAGGTTGTGATATTGTAGACCATATGAATTAGTATAGGCAAATTCCTACTAAATTGTCTTTTTTAGGAACACAAGACATTTTTGGTTGCTGCATAATGTAAAATTGGAAATGGGAAAACTCCTTTCCCGCTCAACAGGTTGCATGTGCACCATTTGTTAAGCATTATTACAACACACTTTTATAATAAAAGGCTAACATAACACTAGTGAAATGTACAGGTAGCCCTTTAAGATAAATGTGGTGGTGATCAGGGGCGGGCTGAGCTGCCCAGATGTAAATAGAAGCTGCAGATCCTGAAAGCCTGAGGCTCAGACAGAAATCCCAAATTGTATTAAGGGACATTGTCCCTCACTCCCAGTATGCGTACCTAATCCTGTTTCAGCGATGTTCCATTACCTCAATTACTATCATCTCACCCAGAGGTGGACCCAGCCAAGGACACTATACCGGAGAGCCAGCGAAGGGTGGAAAGAGAGGGGGGGAGAGGCTGGGGGAAGGAGGGCTGTGACGGAGAGGGTCCTATGTAATACAAAAAACTAAGGGATATTAAATAATGACACTGAGAGGAAGGATAGAGGGATATAATCAAGTGTTGGAGAGAATTCTCACGATAAAGGAGGACAAATATAGAATGTAGAGATATAAAAAACTTCAAAGTCTGTCGAAGACGGTAGCCAAGACTTGGACTCCATCTTTGTTTCCCAGCTGGTCGAAGAGGAATATAATGGTTGTAATCCAACTGATTGACAGGACAGAATGACTTGCTGAACAACACAGACTCTTTAATGTACACTTAAAGGGGACCAATTGTGCTTTTTGGGGTTTTCCCTTTTTCTGTAGTGTGTTATATAGGTTCGTGTGCATGTAAATGGTCTGCAAAGGCTAAAATCCCAAAGTTTCTCAACATTAAAGCATGTAGACATGTCACAGTGACACTTAATGCTAATATGACAGGGTCAGTGTATTGGTACCCAGTTCTGTACATAGAATATTTTGTGTCTGGTGCTGGTACTTGTGGACTCTTGTAAATATGTCCTTGCAGCAGTAAACATACATTTGGCTTGAGTACTTCCATCAGCTTCCACCATCTTTTAGACTTTGTGAAGCAAAGAAAAACAAAAAAGAGATAAGAACAATCGACCTACGCGTCGCGTCCCTTTCTGCATCCTTTTCTGCATCCTTTTCTGCATCCTTTTCTGGATGTACAGTTTTTCTTGTCAGTTTGCAGGGGCATTATTTCAGCTCCATTTGATCAAATGTACACACACACACACACACACACACACACACACACACACACACACACACACACATACAAAAACACACACACACACACACACACACACACACACACACACACACCACACACACACACACACACACACACACACACACAGAAAGGTGTCGTGAAACATGAGCCAAGCCTCCTTGCTGCCTCCCTCTCCCATCATGCACCACATTAGTGTCCAGCCAATGCCCTTGCCTTAATAGGGCTTAATGCCTGTGCTTGTCACTGTAGCATGGCTGGTATTGAGTTTTAGGACATTTGTAGAACTGAGCGTGTGTGTTCTCTGGAGTCTCACTAGTGGCTGCATGGCGTTGACATTTACCCCAGGTAAAGAACCGGATGCTATTATTTACCCCTACCCTCCCTCCTTTCTCCCCTCTTCCTCTTTCCCCTCTTAACATTCCTCCTGAATCCGAAACGTAAAAAGTTGCAGCAGGAATTTGTCACCTCCGTCTAAAGTTAAAGCAGAGGGATTACTTCTCCTATCTAATCTCCTTCTATCCCTTTCTTTGACTCTATCTATCTTCATCTACCGTTCTCCATTCCGCTTTCTCACTTCATTTTTCTACCTCCCAGCGGTGGAGGGTTTTCCTAATGAAGTGGCTGATGGGAGTATATTACAGAGAGACAGAGTGGAGCGGTCGCCTACTCTAAAATCCATTAACCTTACAGTTTCAATCAGTGTGCAGACAAGTCTGAGCTACAAGTCAAAAAGGAGCGTATTAGATCAAGATTTTCCCTATCGAGCCTTGCACCTGTTTTTTCAATATTTTGCCCAGATCTTTGTCTGAAACTTTTGTTCTGTCACTCGGTATTGTCATTGTGCTGTCAACACAAGCCTAATTTTAATCAGTTCAGTTGATAGGATTTTCCTGGGTGAGGCACATTGGGTTGAATCTGCCACAAAATTGTGAGTACACAATTGAATAAACTACCAGAATGATTGGAGTTTAATATCAGAATCAGTACAATCACACATCTGGAGACAAACAGGGTTGGAACGGTAACTTTAAAAATATACAATTACCAGTCACATTTAAACAAATGTAATCAGTAACCTAATATAAGTATAATATAAATACAAGAGAAAATAAATATCAATAAGATATATTTTTGTATTTATTATGTTTGCGGTATGTTATTTAATGTTAAAAATGTGTCATCTTAAATTCAGGCAGTACATCTAACTTTAGTATATTGATCTTTATTCTTAAATGTATTTTAACATTGTTACTTTGCTAGTAACCCCCATAAAAAATGTAACAGTAATCTTTGAATGTCTATTTTTAATGTAACTGAAGGAACACAGTTACCCTATTTTTTGTATCCTGATTACGATTTGTATCCCGTTACATGTAATCTGTTACTCCCTAAGCCTGGAGACATACTTTTTTGCTATTTTAAAAGATGAGTAAACCAATGCATCCCAACTATTTTGGCTTTTTTACATATTGAAGCTGTTACCCTTTGTGAGCATTAGCCCTTTGTGCTAAGGCCCTATTTTACAAAACTATGCTCATGTTCAACTAAGGGAGGGCTCCTATATTATTTTAAGGGAGTCTCTCAAACTATTTCTTCAGCAAAGTACAATAACAATACATTTATTATGGTGTTCCTGGCTGTTTTTTTTAGGCTGTCTATAATACCAACATATTTGGATATATTGCAAATCCTAGATTTGCCTCTATATCCAGAAAATCATTTCGATTTGGTACAGTTATGATTTGACATCCTGCAGCACTAAACTGAAATCCTTTCCAAATCAATACTATGCCATCATATCAACTAAATCTTGTTTTTATCAGAGGAATGTTGTGATATAAAGCCCTCTATATATGTCGTTGAACATTTGTGTATACGAGAATGCAAATATCAGATTGTAACCTTAGTGAAAGAGTCAAAACTAATGTTTGCAATGTAATTCCTTTAAAGCAAGAGACAAGCAGATCACAATAAAGGAAAAGTACTGCCCCCATGCTGGCTCCTATATGCAATGTCTAATGAAAGGATCATTTATATCCTGAAAAGTGGAAATGGTGCAGTGTTATTGTCAATACTGTCAGTGTCCATGCTTGGAGGGAGAAAAAAAAAAGAATAAATAAATGAAGCCTCCCTGGTCCTAATAATGCAAATGATATGCAGGTTAGATCCAATGCAGGTGGCCACAATTAGTGCTAATTTGTGCCAATTTTAATGATCCATAATTTAGCCAAAGTGTTGGTCATGTGGGATAAGTGTGTGTGTGCAAAAAGAAAGACGGAACGGATGGTCAAAAAGATGAAGGAGGATAATGAAAGAAAGGGAAGAGTGTACACTTACACACTGAAATGTATACACAGATAGAAGCTGCTCTACACACTCGAGCACATTGCCATCCCTGAGATCTCTATACACATGATGTACAAGCACACAAATGTTCCCTTTTCAAATACACGTTGAGTCACTTTTTCATTACCACCTCTTTGACTCTTTCTTTCTGTCTATTAAAGGTAGATCGCAGTTTGCGGATTTATAAAAGCTTCCATCTAAAACCACTGCTAATTTATCATATTTATTCTGCCGATTACTCGTGAGTAAGTGATTTGTCCTATTTTGTTTGTTTTTACAACCCACCTTACCTGTTTGCATAGTAGTTGGATGATTTGTTATTTTTAAATAACAAACAAAAATACTTTTGCAACTTAAAAATCATCTAAGGTTATTAGCATGAATGTTACGACCCTTAAATTGACACCTGTTTATTTATTCAGATGTTGCAATAAAACAAAGCCTGCTTCCATTTATTACGTAATGCAATTTGGAAAATTGCAAATTGGAAGTTGTAAATCATTATTTCTGGGCTATTTTTTTATGATGTTTTTAAAAATTTGTATTTATATTTTATAATTGCTGTCAGTGTCATCTAGGGTTTACTAGGTATGTAGAGAATATTTTTATTATGTTTTTTTTTCTTTTTCATGTAGCCTTTTTTCCATTTATGGTCACACAAATTGTACAAGGCCTTTACTTTTGACATGACTTAATTTGGTAGTGATGATCCCTGGTAATGACTAAACCTTGAACTCAAGTGTATATCCATGTTTGTCTTCATGTTTGTTTGTGTATCTCTTGTTAGCTTCAAAATGTGCCCACATTGCACTGTGCTTACAGTGGAAGGCTGTGAATGGCAGCAACGGGGTTTTGCCTGTCATCTTATCTTGTAAATGAGCTAATGGCTGTTCGTTCGGTCCCCTTAATGAGATCACAAATGCACTGCGGGTCCCGCCACAGGTCAGCATCGCGGAGGCCATTCAAAGGCAATTATTGTTTTAAATGTTGCTTGTGTTGTCGTCTGAAAGCGACTCTCTCCGCTTCAGTGAGGGAAGAAACTTTGAGCCTGACTGGAGGGGTTCTTTTTCCTCTCCGGGTTGGAGACAAATGTTTTTACACTCCTACTGTTTTACTTTCCTGAGGCGGCTGAGTGTTCTGTTCTGTCTGAATGGGGAGTGTGTTTATGTGTCCTTGTCTCTGGGCTGGTCAGCGTTTAGTATAAACCCTATATATGACAGAATACTGTGAAAACATGAATACATTTGCATACATTTGATAATTTTGTTGCCAGAATACAAAATCATATTTTAATTTATTTACTGATTCCTTTGTGTTAAACCTTGAAATAAAAACCACCATATCCAAATAAATCACCACATATGTGCTATATTAGAAAAACAGGTTTGCCAGATATCCTTTTTTGGATTAATGCTGTTGATACAGAAAGGAAGCAATATGTATGGCTCTAAATTATTCTTCTGTGTTGTCTCTACTCCAAGGGAGTGTATGTGTTTGTCAGCGAGCCTCTGTGTTGGCAGATCAGTGGGAAGTGGTAGTCTGCCGGGAAAGCCCTGTTTCTTTGTTCTCCTGCTGACAATGAAGGACTCACAGTCAGTCTAAAGGGAAAAATTATGTCCCAGAGCAGTCTGGGAGAAGAACAAATGCACACACACTCACACACAACAACGCACACTACTTCTCACATGCTACTCATGTGGGGCATGACCTCAATAACAGCTACTGTTGTGTTTGGAAAGCCCTCAACACCATGTGCCGACCACTTTTAAAAAGCTGTAACAGTTGGGCCTTAGGTCCAAATAAAAAATGGATTCAGCCAAGTTGAAAAGAGTTGTCTACCCTGGATTGAGATGAACAACAATGCAGCATTTTAAAATCCTTGGTTTTTTCTTGTCTAAAATGTTTAAAATATTAAAGTCTTTACAACTCATCACACTACTATCTAAGACTGTATAGTAATTTATAGAATAGAATATCTTTATTGTCATCACACATCAATGTAACGAAATTCAGTTGGCATCTCTCACTGCAGTACATAAATAAGAACACATCCATAAAAGCAGTGATAAAGCAGAGGTAGCAGCAATAATCAGGTTCATCACTTTACCAGAATGTTAAAATACATTTTAAAAGATTATTTAATAAAGAAAAGCTACAATGTTTAAATATAAATAGTTGCTAAAAATATCTGTTTGATACTTATTTGATATACAAATAAATAACATATGATATTTTTGGCTGCAGTCTTTGATGGGAGGTAGTGTGTTTGTATTTGTGCATGTTCAAATTTATAGTGAGTTTTGTGGTTGGACAGGGATGGGAGTGATGGAGGCCACAGCTCTGGGAAGAAGCTGTTCTTCAGTCTGTTGGTGCGTGATTTTATTGACCTGAACCGTCTGCCGGACGGCAGCGGTTCGAACAGTGAGTGGCCGGGGTGTGTGATGTCTCTGATGATACGGCTGGCAGTCGACTTTTGTAGATGTTGTCAAGGTTGGGCAGCTGAGCAGCCTTCACCACCCGTTGCAGGTCCTTCCGCTCTGCGGCTGTGCAGCTGGTGTACCACACAGTTATGCAGCTGGTCAAGGTGCTTTCAATAGTCGACCGATAGAAGTTTACCAGCAGTTTTTGTGGAAGCCTGGCCTGTCTCAGTTTCCTCAGGAAAAACAGTCTCTGCTGTGCCTTTTTCACCAGGTTTGAGGTGTTTGAGGTCCATGCCTAATTATTGGAGATGTTGACTCCAAGGAACCGTAGGTCCTCCACGCTCTCCACTGCTTCTCCATGGATGTGGAGGGGGAGATGACTTCCTTTTTTGTCCTCCTGAAATCAACAATGAGCTCCTTAGTTTTGGAGGTGTTAAGGACAAGGTTGTGCTCCTTACACCAGTCCGTCAGATGTTCCACCTCGAGCCTGTAAGCTGTCTCCTTATTGTCTGTAATAAGACCGACTACTGTGGTGTCGTCTGCAAATTTGACTATGGAGTTGGAGGTGTGGATGGGGGTGCAGTCGTTGTGTGAAGAGCATGGGGCTAAGCACACAACCTTGTGGGGTTCCTGTGTTTAGTATAAGGGGGGATGATAGGTGCTTACCGACTCTGACTTGCTGTGGTCTGTCAGTCAGGAAGTCCATGACCACGAGCAAAGTGAAGAGCCAAAGCCAAGAATATTCAGTTTGCTGACCAGTTTGTGGGGCATGACGGTGTTGAATGCGGAGTTGAAATCCACAAATAGCATCCTCACATAACTGCCTGGTAATTCCAGATGTGTCAGAGAGGTGTGGAGGGCTGAGTTGATGGCGTCTTCTGTGGAGCGATTTGGCCTGTAGGCAAACTGATGCTTGTCAAGGTCAGGTGGGATGATTGTTCTGATATGGGAAAGCACCAGTTTCTCAAAGTTAAGTTAATGATGTCAACGTGCCTAACCCAATTCTTTCTTCTCTTCCACTACAGGTAAGGAGGAACCGACCACCTATACCTGCACTACGTGTAAGCATTCGTACGGAAGCGCCTGGTTCCTGCTGCAGCATGCCCAGAACTCCCACGGCTTCCGCATCTACCTGGAAAGTGAACACGGTAGCCCTCTCACCCCACGCATGGGCGGGCCATCCTCCCTGGGCGGGGGCGCGGACTGCTCTTCTCAGCCTCCTCTCCACGGCCTCCATCTGCCTCTTGATGCGAGTCCGTTCAACCTCCTCCGCATGCCTGGCTCGGGCTCAGGTGGAAGGGACAGCATCGGAGTAGGGGGTGGACTCGGAGCCCTCGGCGCTGCCGGTGGGGGCCATCATCAGCGTTTCCCTCCCACGCCACCCCTCTTCAGCCCCCCTCCAAGGAACCACATGGACCCCCACCACCTGAGCCCAGAGGACCTGGCGCTGGCAGCCCAACATCCGAGTGCCTTTGACAGGGTGCTGCGCCTCAATCCCCCTCTGCCCCTGGACCCCCCTCCGACAATGGACTTCTCGCGGAGGCTACGTGAGCTGGCAGGCAACAATTCAGGGTCCACTCCACCGCTATCCCCCAGCCGCCCCAGCCCCATGCAATGCTTGCTCCAGCCATTCCAGACAGGAGGGGGAAACGGAAGTGGAGGAGGTACAGGGGGCAGCAAACCTCCATATCTTGCCACCCCACCCCCTCTTCCAGGCACCATGCAGTCACCCGTGGGTTCCCAGACCACTCCTACTACCCCTCTACCCTCAGCAGGTGTGACACCCTCCTCTACCACCCCCTTAAAATCGAAGTGTTGTGAGTTTTGTGGCAAGGCCTTCAAATTTCAGAGTAATTTAATAGTGCACCGTCGCAGCCACACCGGAGAGAAGCCGTACAAATGCCACCTGTGCGATCACGCTTGTACACAGGCCAGCAAACTCAAACGCCACATGAAGACACATATGCACAAATCTTCCTCGCCAAACACAGGCAAGTCAGAAGACGGTCTGTCTACAGCCTCCTCCCCGGAGCCTGGCACCAGCAATCATTTGGGCAGTGCAAGCAATGCCCTTAAGTCGGTTGTGGCCAAGCTGAAAAGCGAGAACAATCGCAGGCGACGTGAAAATGGGGAGGAGGAGGAGGAAGAAGAGGAGGAAGAAGAAGAGGAGGAGGAGGAAGAGGAAGAGGAGGAGGAGGAAGAAGAGGAAGTAGAGGAGGAAGAAGAGCCGAAAGGAGAAAGGGCGGTCAGGAGAAACAACAACAGCTTTCCCTTTGCTCTGAACCTTGAAACGCCAAGACAGCATGAAAACAATGGTGGTATAGGAAGCCGACTTGGAGGAGTTCCTGATGAGGGGCCGATACCCCGATCACTGCCTGAGGTGATGCAGGGGATGGGGCTGGCCGCTAGCATGCATCACTTCAGCGAAGCCCTCAGTGCACATAAACGAAATGCCATGGCCCAGGAGAACCACCTGCACCACCACCTAAACCAAGACCATCACCACAATCGGGCGATGTGTGATGGGGACTCGGTATTAGAGAACGATCGTGGGGAGGAGGGTTCTGTCTCAACAGTGAACGGGCGGGGAGCATCCCCTAATGAATCTGCCTCTGTTGGCCTCTCTAAAAAACTTCTTCTGGGTAGCCCCAGTCCACTAAGTCCTTTTACCAAACGCATCAAGCTTGAAAAAGAATTTGACCTGCCCACTCCCACAATCCCTAACACTGAGAACGTCTACTCCCAGTGGTTGGCTGGCTACGCCGCCTCGCGTCAACTCAAGGACCCTTTCCTGAACTTTGGGGATTCCAGACAATCGCCCTTCGCCTCTTCGTCTGAGCATTCTTCGGAGAACGGCAGTTTGCGTTTCTCAACCCCTCCGGGGGAACTGGACGGTGTGTCAGGCCGCAGTGGTACGTGCAGTGGGGGCAGCACACCACACCTTGGACGGCCCAACTCTAAGGATGGCCGCAGGAGTGATACTTGCGAGTATTGTGGCAAGGTGTTCAAGAACTGCAGTAACCTGACAGTGCACCGGCGCAGCCACACAGGAGAGAGACCGTACAAGTGTGAAATGTGCAACTATGCTTGTGCCCAGAGCTCCAAACTTACTCGCCACATGAAGACCCACGGTCAGGTGGGCAAAGACGTGTACAAGTGTGAAATTTGTAAGATGCCCTTCAGTGTCTACAGCACTTTGGAGAAACACATGAAAAAATGGCACAGTGACCGCCCTTGTAGTACCGAAACCGAAATAAAGTCAGAGTAGAAGGCCGAACTATGGGACCTTTTCCCCGCAGTAATGTCCGCCATTAGTCCCCTGTTTATTCCCAGACCCTTGTAGATTTACCCAATCCCTAACACTCCACTTTCACCAGTCTGGTGGAAGATTAAGACCATGTGCTCTGCACCAGCACACCCCGTTTCCATTACCCATTGAATGCATGATCTGTATCGGGGCAATACTCTTGCATTGACGCAAAACTTCGAGCCTTTCTCTTGTGCAATAATTTACATGTTGTGTACTATTTTCTTTTTTGAGTTTTCCTTCTCCATTTTTAAGAATTAGTCGGCATGCATAGTATGTTTTTGCTAATCAAAAAAAGAAAATAACTTGTCCCTGGTTGGTTAGTTGTTAAGTAAATGTGTTGCTGTTTTTCTCTTGTTCTGTTTTTTTCTTTTTATTCTTCAAAAAGAGAAAAGACAAGAAAGATACATCCATGCTGCATACATTCTGTGACACATATCATGTACAGTTTTGTTTCGTAACATGGAAAGAAAACAGTCTGTGACTTGACCCTACTCTTACAACCCCGGAAATGCACTCATCCTGATCTTTCTAAAAGACGGAATGTTCACACAGGGTTAAAAAATAAGAAAAATCATACATTGGCTGGATGACTAAACTGAGAGTAACGATAGCCTTCAAATTTCTTTCAAAAAGACAAAGGGTGCGCTAACAATTCAATTTGTACTATCATTTAATAGAGTAAGAAAGAGTGCCTTTGATATCTCAACACTGCATTGGCCATAATCTTATCTGGTATAAGTTAGGGTCACGTTAGATCAAGCTAAAAGGTTTAAGCCACCCAGGATAGGTTCTTGCATCAAGCACCTGACTGCTGAAATGGACTGTGACGACTCATCTGAGAGTTCTCGTTAATCATAATTTAGCTACCTATTACATGTTCAATAGGTTATCTTTAATATGTGGATTTCATTGCAAGCATGGTACAAGCAGTATTATGTATATCTGAATTGTTTGTTGTTTTGTTCCGGTAAGGAGGTACTTTTGAGATAAAGGTAATCTGTAACGTACAATCCTGAACTTGAGGGATATGGCGCATGGCTGAGAAACGTTGAGTATCCGCATTAGCACAAACCTCCAAGACGCTGTTTTTGCTATGTCAGTGTGAGGAACAATGCATAAAGTAATATATGAGCTCCAAGACAGGCTAACTTTATTCCAGAGCATTGAAATAACTACAAGCTAGACAGACAGAAAGCTACACAGAACTGCAAAATACCTTACATTCTATTATCAAAACAGGGTCATTAGCTAAGAATCGCAGAAAAAAGAACGAAAGAATTGCAAAAAATATCTGTACTCCAGGGCTCTTGAAAAGAGTGAATGCGATAATTTTAATCAGTATGCAGAGGCTAATGCAGGGCACTTTTTTTGTTTGCTGTTGCTTTTCAACCCGAAAGGAGATTTTGTTATACCCTTGTTGAGTTTCACGCAAGCTTCTCATAGAATGGCCCTTGCTACTCTGCCTGACATGCGTTTTCCAACACTGATGCAATGTTGGTACATGGGTTGAGTCTAAAAAAAGCTAGATTTTCATTTGTAGGACATGAAATGCACTATTTCAATTTCCCAGTTTACAAGTTTATGCTAAAGGGGAAAAACTTTGTTGATATGCTGTCAGATGACGAGGGTCCCATTGTTAAACGCAGTAATCTATGAGATGCATAATCTATTGCCAGCAACTCCGCCCTCATGAACCTTGACTTCTGTACCCTTGCCGTTTCACCTTTGACCATTCGTCAATTTGTTACCACTTGAAACACCAGTGCTTAGCCTGGGCTGAAAATGTACCCTTCCTGCAAGGTCTGTAAATTAAAAGGTTTGTTACACAAATAACCAGGGCTCTTACATGATCGGCTCTGATTCAAAAAATGTTAAGGTGTTGTAACTTTGTAGTCAACCACACCTGTATAATCTGTAGACCTTGCCGACTAGACACTCAAATCTTGTTGCTGACACTGCAAGAATCCGTTTTTGTACAAATCTTCCTTTAATTATAGGTATAAAAAATAAACGTTTTTGCAAATTACACTTCACTATCTTTTAGGGGGAAACTGTATTTAAGTTTTTTTGTCGTTTCTCTTTTCATCAGCGTCTTGGTGGTGTTCAAGACTCCGATCACAGTATATATGAAATGATAAAAAAAAGGAGAAAAAAAAACAAACAAAAAAAAATCCTGTGATGGTTTTTGTATTTTATTTTGCCTTGGCTCTTCACAGCTCTTCAGGTTGAAATACAATCTGCATTGGGGAAAGGATTAAAATTATATATGAATATATAATAAAGAACTTAAAATATAGGAAAATGCACACTCATGTCGATTCCTATGCTTAAACACATTTATGGTCTACTTTTTCTGTATTTCTAGAATTGTATTTGAATTCAATGTTCACTTAGAGTAGGCACTATAGTATTTATATTGAGGCTCGTATTTTTAACTGTTGCTTGTTCTCTCTAAAAGGTATTTACCATACCTTTTTTGGTAGTGGAAAAAAAATCCCAAGCTGCCACGGTATATTTTTTTAATTTGGCAGGATAATATAGTGCGAATTATTTGTATGTTTAAAGAAATAAAAGGAAAAAAACCCATAAAAAGCAGCTAAAGTATGTGGCATTGGGAGGCATCACAGGCCATCAGATGGCCGCCGCTCTGTTTCCTTTCCACAGAGGTGGTTGTACATATCTTCTTTGGGTTTTGTTTGGGACCTCCTTCCCCACCCCGCCATTCTTGTATGCAGTAATGCAAGCTGACGTCGGCCTGTTCTGTTGTGTGCTTCTGTCTCTCTCACCCCCTCCCACCTGACTACATTCCAACATCAAGAGAGGAAAAAAAAAGTTTAAAAACACTTCATATGCAGTACATGGATTACGAAAAAATCGTCAAAATAAATACATTTAAAAAGAAATTAAATGTTTTGCAGTTTTTTTTCATTGCCAAATACTAAATGGTGCTTTATATTTAGATTGGGTATAATTTCATATGCAAAGCATATTTGAAAAATTACCTGGGGGGCATGGAGAAGCCTGATTGAGTTGAGACTTTTTTGTAAATGGCAATGCGGAATATTTTGTTATCAGCCTTTTCTATTCCTATTCTGAGAGCTGTTTGTTGTAACTTGAACTTGAACTTTATCTTTTACTACGGGAGTTACTATTTATTATTATTATTTATTTTATGCTCTGTTCAAAACAGAGACATGGAATGGATGATTATTTTTGGTTTATTTTAATTTTATATTTGATTATAATATAATTTGTTTTCTTTTTGTAATGGTGGCCCATGGTCATTGGACAAACCTAGCTCTTACATTTCTGTTGTACATTTTTGGGGTCTCTGTTCAGTTGTATTGGGAAAACCATTGTCTGTGTTTTCTGGCAGATGTCTGCATTATCCTGTTCACACGCCCATTTTGTCCCTTTATCGAAAAACAATTAATAAAAAAAATGAAAGTAGAATGGCACTTGTCGCTTATCTCCACTGTGTGTTCTATGTGTGTGTGTGTGTGCATAAGTATGTGTGTGATTACCACCTTCCCAAACCCATTGTTATCGTTAACCTTTTGAGATCTTACCAAAAGTGATTTTTTTTTTAAAATTCAGAATCCTGGGAAAAAAGGAAGAATTCTGAGAAAAATTATTCTGTCCTTTTTCTGAAAATCTCAACATTTTGAGAAGTTAGCATTTTGAGAATAAAGTCAAAGTTTAGGGAAAAAATTCAGAATGTTGTGAAAAAAGTCTGGATTTTTTAATTAAAGTCAAAACTTTGAGAAAAATGTCAGGATTCTAAGAAAGAGGTCAGAATTGTGACTTAAATTTCGCTTTTCTGAGGAAACAATAATTCTGACTTTTTTTGCTGAAAATATCCGGAATTCTGATATTAAAGTCAGAATTCTTAATTTAATCAGATAATTTTGACTTTATTCAAATTGTTCTGACTTTAATATCAGAACTTAAAAAAAACAAAACACTTTTGGTAAAATCTTGAAAAGAAATCCAATGTGGCCCTAATCCTCTTCCTTATTTCTTAGAAATATAATGAAATGTTTTTCTTTAAGGGTTGTCATGTAAATGTTTATTTAGCATTAATCACTCCAAATGGAAGAGTTCCCATAAGTCAGCATTAGCAGACAGCTATTCAGCGGACATACTACCTTTCAAAGTGTGTGTGTGTTATCGTACAGGGCGTATTCTTAACATGCTTTCTATAAGTAAGGCAGTGTCTTGCACTAGCTTGAACCCAATGAACTCAGCCCTCCATCACCAACCTCACTAGCCTATGGCACTGTACTATATGTACTTTATGACTTTCTATACCTGTGTGCGAACTGCCATTGTCTTGCCCAGGAGGGATGGGGGCGGGGGTTCAACAAGTGGATATACCACTGCATTAAAACATCCACAACTCCTGACACCTGCATGCCTGCAGTGTCATTCTACCTGTTGGTCCAGACAGCCCAACTGGTTTTAGTGCATGTGTGTGTGTGTAAAGTACACGTGTAAGTAAGTGCCTCACACCATATTCATTTAGTTAGCACGCTATCTCGAAGCACATATGTGCACTATGCATGTCACTCCTCAAAGTACAGTACGGTATCTTTTGCTGATAACAACTGTTCCCTATGTGCCTTTTAACCTCAGCCACACACACACACACACACACACACACACACACACAACACACACACACTATAGTACATACAGTTTATGAACGTGTATACACTCTTCCTCTTGCAGAATGTACTTACAGTTGGTAAATATCATTACGACACTCTGTTTGCTCAGTAGTCACAAAGCTGTCAAGATCAATCAGCGCCGTGTCGTCCAACCAACGCACCCTACTGTTCCACTCTCTCACGCACATCATGTCTTCTCAGAAAGGATCCACACACCAAATATTTATAAGATTCATTGATTTGGATGCATTTAGATTAAGATTGAATTCAATCTAAAAAGACATTTTGGAACAATCTACCATTGAACTTGACTTTCCATGGCAAAAATAAAGTGGCACCCTAAAGAATGCTGCATGCCTGGTATGCTTGCAGAGGATGTCATAAACAAGAACAATCACATACACCACAAAATCCCAAATATTATTGCTTTGGCATCAACAATACCTTCAGAAAAAACCAAAAAACAGATAACAAGCATAATTGCAAAAGATGCGTCGACAATGGATGCAAAAGGTCACATGTTTATGGACCTACTGACAGAAAGTGCACATGGACACAATATATTATGCACATTCACGAAACAGCAAAAACTATTTATGGAGATGACCGGTTATATGCTCAGACATGAATAAACCAGTGTTGTAGTCAAGTCACCATTTCTCGATTCCAGTCACTCTCGAGTCACCACACTGCGAGTCCAAGTCCGAGTCACCTAGGAAGAGTCCAACTAGAGTCTGAGTCATCATTACCTGTGATCGAGTCCGAGTCCAAGTCCGAGTCCAAGTCACCCTAGAAGAGTCCAACCCGAGTCATCATTACCTGTGATCAAGTCCGAGTCCAAGTCCGAGTTACCTAGGAAGAGTCCAACTGGAGCACGAGTCATCATTACCTGTGATCGAGTCCGTGTCCAAGTCTGGGTGACCCAAGAAGACTCGAGTCAGAGTCACCCAAGAAGAGTCCGAGTCAAGTCCGAGTTGAGTCATCATTGCCTGTGTTCGATTCTGAGTCCGAGTCACAAGTCTGAGTCATCATGTATTTATCTGAGTGGATATATTTGTTTAAATGTTGCTGTTGGTTTGGTTCTTATCAATCAATATTTGTTATTGTCTACATTGATTTTATCCTTTTATTTTCTGCATTGCTTTTATTCTGTCTATTTTATAGTCAGTCGTCTAACTGCTGTGAAGCACTTCGCGCTGCAATTCTTGTATGAAAGGTGCTATACAAATATAAGGCGCATAATTAATTTAATGTTTTTATTATATAGTCGAGTCACAAGTCCAGGAGTACTCCAAGTCTGGCAAAATAGTACCTTTAAAGTTAATCTTGACATAATTTTTTTCTCACTTCAAAGGGAATACCAAGAATAAAAGAATAAACTTAAAATCAATCAAACTGTTTTTTTCTCTGATAAGATATGTTGTGATTCCTCCCTCAAGGAGCACGGGAAGCATTGAAGGTTGCTAGACTTGGAGGGTGAAGTAACACTTTCCTCAGCTACTGCTGAGGTGCCTTTGACCAAGGCAGTATCCAACTGCTGCAGAAAGAGTTCTGTCAAAGACTTTGGTTGTCTGTGGATGTGTTGCACAGTTCGAATGCAAAACACGCCATTGCAGAAAAAGAGCAAAGAACTTTCCTGTCTAGAATAAAGGACTAGTTCACAAAAAACACATAATCAAAAACGTTTCAACCTGCAACCTAGCCTTGAAAGCTCCCTTGATGGGCTGCTGACTTTGAGAAGATCTAATGTTGTGAGGGGTTCAGGCGTGTTGGACATGGGAGGACTGTAAGACTTAACAACAAGTCCTCCAACTCATACGACCAAATAGGTCGATTGTTCAAGCCCTTATTACACCAAATCGGTCGATTGTTCAAGCGCTTATTACGACCTATAATCACGTTTTAAAGTTTTCGACCTCTAGTGCTCCCGTTGAATGCAAACACTACGGAGGGTCGTATATTCAAGCAATAGCTCACGACCAAGTGTGGCAATATGAAAGAAAAATACACACTCTAATTGAAATAGTTTTTATTAGTAAATAATGATGTTCAAAATAAAATAGTCCCTCCGTTGCCTTCTGCACGAAACATAGTGCGAGGTGGTTGAAATGCAACAACACTAACAGCTAGCGAACATTTTAGACAGAGCGTTGATCCATTATTTGGCTATTTATTTACATTAATTTGTATGTTGCCGTTTATTGTGCACCCACTGAAAAACTGTCCAGCATCAGTAGAATGGCTTACGTGGTAACTTGTATAGGTTGAGGTTGTTTTAGGCTGTTGCTTGGCGTGGCGAGAATATTGCTCCACTTTCTCCGGTCCCCGAGATTCGGCTTCCAGTAGCTCTGGAGAGAGCTTTCGCACCTGTGGCCACTAACGGTCATAATTTCTCTGCTTTGTTTCAAGAGGGTTAGGGTTAGGGTTAGGGTATCAGAAAGCTTTTGAATGGAGGTACTTTTCCAGTTGTTCTACCTGTTCTTCACGTAGCTCTGCATGTCGTTGTTTAGGTGCTTTTCTTTCTGGAGATAGGCACTCCTCAATCCACTCTTCCATAGTAAGACCACCCCGGAGGTCGAAGTTAACCTTAAATGTTTCCATCTTAAGCTTTGTAAGTTTGTTTCGTAACGGACGAAATGTAAATATATTTATAAAACGGACAAGTCAAATCAAGCAATCTGATTGGTCGATAGCGTTTTTGCGGACCTTTTTGATTACAGATTTGAAAACATCGTTGCTTGCTTTAAAAGTAGCACAATTTATTATGTCAAACCTTGGAAAGTGTATCTAGATATCCCTGCCCTAATGCCAAAGTAACTGGCAACTGAATATGTTTTGCCGTTTGATATCTATGTCTGGACCGTTGCGTAAAAAGGAGGGTTTCTGCCCCGTTACTTCTCTGTTTTCTTGTCCCAGTCTGTCCCAGCCCAACTGTATACAGTTAAATCGACCGGATGTCTTTCTGCAGATTTGAGCGTCCTTTAACAACGGTCAATAAGTCCTTGCTGCACATTATCCCTTACATGTTTGCATCTTAAGCTTTGTTAGTTAGTTAGTTTCGTAACGGACGTAATGTAACAGTTGTAACGGTTGTAGCTTTTCTCAGACGCGGAGGGATACTGACTTGTTGTGAAAAGTAACTACAATTCTAACCGTGGTATACGCTCATTATATCACGGCTAAGAATCAGATTGCTTGATTTGACTTGTCCGTTTTACAGTAGCGAGCCGTGACTTTTATACCTAGGCCCTCTGACCCCACCCCTTCCCTCGAAAAAAAAAAAAAAAGAGTTATTACATCACAGCGTATACTTCAGCGGAATATCAAAACAACGGCCCGGGGTGCAAAACACATCAATGAAAGCAACCCTCTACCACACAAAACAACACCTGTAAATAACCCAATTTGTGTTCTTTGAAATTGAAAAGGATATTGCATTGTGTTTGTTACTTTCGTTGCAGTTGTATGTCTTAAGTGTAATTTGGCATGCTTTTATTTTGAAGGCGAGTTTACGCTGTTGACAGGAAGTTGTTGTTGCTATGGAAAAAGCAAAGCTTCACAGCGGGCGGAACTTGTCATAAAGTCTGCGATAATAAAACCCACCTATTTAGAGGGAAGATATGATTGGTCAATTGTACTGTCATTTGACATTACTCTCTCGTTCAGTTACTATAGCGGGCCCTCTGTGAATTTACAGCAGGACCACCAATCACCTCCTAGCTTCACAGTAACTCGCAGAGACGGCTAAAGGAGCTTCTTTCATTTAACCCTTCTATTCACATTCAAACAGAAACTGAATAGGCAGATTCGAAGGATTTATTTCTTTGGAAATGTTATTTTAAATACAATTAAATCAAGTTATTTTGGTAAAACTAATGAAAAATATAACAAAAAAAATATTTAAAAGAAATATATTAAAAAAATAATATATTTTTTTAATGTTTTTAAATATTATTTTGTAGAATATCTTAGGCCCTCAGAGCCTAGAGGGCCTTGACGGCTCGCCACTGCCGTTTTATAATCACAAATAACCCTCTCTGGAAAATCCTAAATTGTAGGATAGTTTGGCCATTAAAATGCTTTTTGATTAGATTTCTAGCGAGAAGTGTATATTGTACTTTCAGAATCCACGTCCAGTGGATGTGTAGGATCTATAGTTTCATAGATATTACGAAGATGATTTGAGGTCTCGCCAGGAGAACGTGTAACGGCAGCGTCCATGTAAAGTTAGCGTCAACCCTCACGGGGTGAAAACAGTATTTCCGCTCACTGTCAAATGATTTTAAAGCTATATCTGCAGTACTCATCCACTAAAAAAACTGTTTATCCTTGTTAATTACACGACATTAATTGGTTTAAATTGTGTACAATGCTTTTGTGTTTTTCCCATAGGTTTTTCCCTTTCGATTCTGAGAGACATTTCTTTTTTCAGAGGTTTTGATAGGCTAAAACATCTACCTACCCATAATCCTCAGCTACCGTTCAAGCTTGGTGATTGGATGTTTTAGCCGCAATGCACATTGGGATATGGTATTTATGCGATATGAAATCCGAAAACATTTTAAAAAATAAAATAATACTTTATTCCGAGTGTGCTTGCTTTTCTCTTTGGAAGTCATCACATAACGGCATTGTAATACACGGTTCGGCAGCATTAAATATTACATATCTGCCGTAGTTCTTTATTTATAGAGCCTTGATTAGAAGAACTTTGGACAAACTGGAAGAAATGCCGCTGAAACTGAATACGTGACGTGGATCATAAATATATCAGCAATTAAACAACATCTTCCATTTCTTTTCACACAATACTTCTCCTTGCAGTGGACCAATTAGAGTCCAGTTTTGGATAGTCTGCCGTGGTTACATTCCATTTCAAAGAGCTGTTTGACGCTCGGCGTAACCTTGTCGCACTGCCACTCCAACATCCAATCACAGAGCTTGAGGACTAATCACGGGGTTTGTAAAGGAAAGTGGATGTTGTAGTCCCAAACGATAGCTGAGGATTCTGGGTAGTGTAGTGTCTTCGGAAACTCTGTAGTGTCTAAACTCCGAAAAAAGTATTTGTTTCTCCGAATCGAAGGTTAAAAACAGAAAAGCATTGCACACAATTTAAACCAATCAATATTGTGTAATTAACAAGGATAAAATGATGTTTTTTAGTGGATGAGTAATGCAGATATCACTGTGTAATCATTTGACAGTGAGGGGAATACTTCCGGTTTTATTATGAAAACTTCGAGACCGGAAATACTGTTTTCACCCCGTGAGGGTTGACGCCAACTTTACATGGACGCTGCGGAAGTATACTGTACACGTTCTCCTGGCGAGACCTTAAATCAGGGGTCGGCAACCCCTGGCACGCGGCACCGTAACCAGTGGCACACTAGGACTAAGTGGAATAAGTGTGCACAAATATTTAATTGTATTTTCGGATCCTGAACGAGACCGCCGCCAGTGCGCGTCTCCCCGTTACCTGCAGGAGGAAGCCATGCACACAACGCAGCCCCGCACTCTTTATAACTCCAGGCGACTTTCTGCTTCTTTCCTCCGTGGTGCAGTGCTGATCGTTTCACCACAGAGGAAAGCACTTCACAAATTGCAGTACCCATAAGGAGCTGTACAAATGCTGCAGTTTTTGCGTGGCTGTGTCTTTAGTTGAAAGCCCAGTGGCGATCTGCTCATCTCTCATCGAAATAATATGCTACAAAGGGGCAGACTGGCCATCTGTGTGTTGACTTTCCTGTCGGCTCCCAGACCGTAGTCGAGGAGGGGATGACTCTCTGTCGTCTCCCAGGGCAGAAGCAACAAGCTTCAGGTTCGATAACCCACTTTAACTTAAATGACTGGAGAGAGGCAAGCTCTTCTTGGGAGGCCGTTGCATTTATTTAGTTGTTCTGCTGCCTCGTTTCACTTCCAGAAACATACACACGCTCGCTCACTCTCGTTCTACCATCCACACACACACATGCACAAGCCACACCCCTCTCTCTCTCTCTTAAAGGGACAGCGATCTCATCTCACTCTGCATGACCCTAATACTATCATAACATGTGTGTTCTGGAGAATCACAGAACGGATGATCGTCCTTATTATTATGCCGTTTAAACCAATTATTAAGTGTTTGTTAAATTCGGCATCATGTAAGTTGCGCTGACAGGTCCACAAATCATCTTCGTAATATCTATCAAACTATAGATCCTACACATCCACTGGACGTGGATTCTAAAAGTACAATATACACTTCTCGCTAGAAATCTAATCAAAAAGCATTTTAATGGCCAAACTATCCTACAATTTAGGATTTTCCAGAGAGGGTTATTTGTGAATAAACGACCCTCCGGAGCGTTTGCATTCAACGGGAGCATGTTGTTTCTTACACCACCACTAGAGGTGCTACACTTTAAAACGTGACTATGGGTCATAATAAGCTGCTGAACAATCAACCTATTTGGTCGTTTTTTGTAGGAAGACAGGCTGAGACTTAACAGTCCTCCCATGTCCAACTCGCCTGAACCTTATTTCACCACCACAGGACCCACAAGTGAGCAGCCGTTTCATTTTTACTCCCTGTTAAACAATGCAACTAGCCACCAGCAGCACCCAGCCTGGGCAAATAAAACAAATCAGCACCATATTTTTTTCCCTTCCTCTCCCGCTCTACCTCTAACCTCTCTCTCGCTCTCTGTGATAAATTCATTGTGTTATAAACCCTTGAAGCATTCAGGCCTTTTCTGCTTTACTGGGGCTCTCCTGTCCTGGTTTATGTGAATAGCATAATGCATTTGTCACCGTTATAAAATCTAAACAACCATGACCTGCAGTCCCCCATAAACTCCCATGGATTTGTCTCTGGCCTGCAGGGTCTTAACACTAAAAGATTCTCTAAAGAAAGCATGTTTTCACACTGCTTTGGTAACCGTATGGCCTTGGCGCAACACGATTCCAAAGGAATCTTGATAAAGGACAAGAATGTATGTGTGTGTGTGTGTTTTGTCTGTCTTCCTTCCTACTTTGGTATCTGTGTACATACTGTGCTGTGCCACAGAAGTGCATCTTCTCCATATGCCATACAGAGGAGCAGCATCTTATATACATACTGAGTGGTTTAATACATGCTAAACACTGCGGTCCATAGGAACTGGCTGCAAAGTAAAAGGCTCTTAATGTAATGGACAATCATTGAACATTACTTAGCACATACAGTATAATGGCCACAAGGCCAGTCCAGCATGTAAAAAAATTGCAGTCAAAGCCAGTAAAGGAATAATGCATTGACATTGACCGCCTTTGACCACAACACACTTAACGCCCCTGTGTAGGAGTTAAAATTTAAGACGCTGACTTAAGAACCGCAGATTGAAACTCGCTGGGATAATTGGAGCTGGAAATAAAGTTTATATCGGACCTGATATTAATTCATGGTGGCGAGGCCATTTGGTTGTGCTATGTTTGCATACAGTACTAAGATGGGCTACAGGTCAAAGCTATGATTGGTTAAATATCCAGAACAACAAAAGAACTCCTTGAAACTAAGCAATGTTCATTCAGGGATACTTTTCATTCACATGGTTCTCATTTTTTTTAATGTTGGAAATGATAACACTCACCACAGTTATATATGAGATGAAGAAACACAAGCAGTCTGTCAGCTATCCATTATCTGAAACGGACTGTTGAGCTGCTTAAGCTCATGTGAATTAAAGCACTGACAGGCAGATATCTGTCTAAAAAGATTAGATTAGATGGACACAAAAACACAGCATACTCTAGTTGAGGGAAGATTTTACTACTCTGAAAAGTCAATATGGGATTAATCATTCTCTCAATTAATGCATTGATCACTAAATAAACAATAGGAATACTGTGTTGAATCTTCATTTGCATGTATATCACAGCGTCTAGCCAGATGAATTGGCAACATTTGAAGAATTTTGAAATTATTTTTGCTTTAAGGCCCCATGTTTTTTTTTTTTCAAAAGGCGGACATTTATTTAAAAACTCTCGATCTATGGCACTGCTATGGTTGCTTGCCCTGAGTTACTTTGATAGTAAAAGTTATCAATACCATCAAGATCGATGACGAAAACGATGAATACAAATCTGTCTTTTTTGCTCAGGAAGGTTCCTAACTGAGTCAATTACCTAGAAGTTTCAAAGTGGCAGCCATGATAAGACCTGTTCAGATGCTCCAGCTGATCGAAAAGGAGCTTCAAGGCTTTCTTTGGAATCTCCTTTAGTTTAGGATATACTGGACCATCCGTTACTAAAGGAAAGGAGATAATGCTGTCCCACAATGCCTTGCAGCCACAACATTTATAGTGAATCAACCACTCTACTCTCATCTTTCCTTAACCCCATTAAATGTTTCCCTGAGGTCAATACATAGTGGTTAGGAAGAGACACAGGAGCTGACTTTTTTGACGATTTGACTGCAAACCTGATTCAATTCTCTAAATTGTAAAATAATAAGCTTAATTTCTTCCTTTCCTATCTCATTTAGCAAAATGAATGATAATATCCTTTTTTAGGTGGCAGCAACACTTAAAGTGACTCAAATTCAGCCGTCAATAACATCCACAATTGTGATTCTGTTTTGTGACAGAACCAATTCCAATGGCATAAATGATCGAGAAGAACATCCCTAGTTTACATCATACACTTCTGTAGCAAGCAGGCTAAGCTCTGCAGTTAAAACATTAACGTCAGGGATTTGATTGAGTCAAACTATAAATCAAAGTTTTGTTTTGGTATAAGTATTGATTTGTTTTACACACTTGACATTCAGTGTGCTTTCAGTGCATGATACTGTCAGCAGTTGTAAAAGAAATGTCAGGAGGTTCCTGTGTTTATGGTTCAAAGCTTCACCTGACCTCGCTTATGTAATGTCCCGGTGTGACCACACACTGTTTAGACTAAAAGAACACACTGCAAATCATATCTGTTAAGAAGTCATTTAATCTCATGTTGAGCTTTTAAATAATTTTCCTACCGCCAGTGCTTTGACTGTTTTTATGACATGGCTCAAACTCCTGCAGCAATCTTCTGTATAATAGTGAAACCTTTTCTATATAATAGTGAAAACTATAAAGAAATATGTAAAAAAAAACAACCCATGTGTACTATTTAGATTTATTTCTCAGTTTTGATTTTTCTATATATTATTTTTCTATTTTTTGTAATTTATTGTTATTATTTATTTTTTGTATTTTATTATTATTATTATTATTATTATGTTTGGCCCTGTGCAGGGTCATAAGGTCGTGGAGTAGGCTTAGAGGAAGAAAAGAAAGCTCCCTCCCTCCCTTTTCTTCTCTTTTCATTCTTTCATTTTTTTCAAACTTCCCCGAAATCGGTCTGAAGTTCAAATTCATTGTCAGAGTGAATGAATGAATGAATGGCTGGGGGAGTTGACAGAGCAACATGTGTCAAATTAGCATGCCCTGAGTGTCTGGTTGTCCACAGAATAGCATCTTTCATATTGTTGGTCAATTCATCTTTTAAAATGTAACATTACCTGGACAATCTCTTGCCATTTGATAATATACTGTATATAGAGTAGTTTACATTTCAATCTAATGTGCTTTACGGTGCAAAGCGGATTTTAACTGACGTTTTAAGCCCTTTCAAAGCCAAGACTAGGAAAATAGTACTTCAGTCCCATCCACTGTCAAAATGAAAGATGATATTTTGGTAAAGTAAACAATTAATATTTCATTGTGTGGCTAAATATATTAAAGTAGATATCACAACTATCTTTATTAAGTCTCATGAGTAAAGTCTGTCTCATTTCATAGGTTGAGTTGGCAAAACTTCATATTATTGGTTTGAGTCTAATTAAGTTATGTTAGCTTATTTAAAGCGAAGTGAACGGAAGTGACCTATCCTGTCCCGGACTCCGACATCCAATGTATGCTAAAGATGACAAATGTTTTCCAGTTTGAAAACTGTTTGATGTTTTAATAAAAATGTTGACCAAATTGGTTTTGCTTTTTTTCTGTATGACAGAATTAGTTGGCACACCTGTTATTGTTTGAGATTCCCAGAAGGTACTGGAAATGTTACGTTTTTTTACACATATGAAAGATACATTTTATGAAAAAAAGTAAAATTTGGCAGTAAGTAGAACTCTAATCATGAAGTTACATTACATTTGAATAAGTAAAGATAATTAGTTGGCTCAAATGTAGGCAGTTTTCCTTCAAACGTTAAAGTTGGCCTCAAAACTCAAAAATCTAATGCAGACAGTTTTGAGTTGTTGTAATGTAACCCATTTTTACAGTGTACATGATAACAATAAGTAACACACTAAACTATTTGTACATTGTGTTTATAATCTCCTGCTAGAACAATGATCAGGCTTCTGCAATGTGCATCAACACTTTTTCATGTCTTACAAAGTGTTTTCTAGTGTTCATCATGTATGGTCTGACAGCTGTAACATGGTAACACAAAGGCTGTCAAAGCAAGTATAACCAGATAACCTGCTTCTGTGCACTCATGAGCTCGATGTTCTGTGTTATATCATCCTCCCCTGACTGCATTCTGACCCCGTGACCTCATGGCGCACGGACGGCAGGCTGTTAGTGCTCCGCCCATCCCGGATCCTCCTGGGTCATGAAGGGCATCGCTCTGATCTCTGACCCCAGAATGAGGCCTCTCGGTCTGGCCGGGCACACGGAAAATCCCTGGGGCCTGGGCTGGATAAAAGGACGTCCAGGAAAGACATGGATTACCAGTGTGCATGTGTGGTGGTATGTGTGTGTGGGTGTGTGTGTGACGACATGCCTGTCTTGTGTAACCAAGTTCAGGACACACACTCTCCAAATGCACTGGGGCTGTGAAGGTTAATTGCGGCAACTACACAGATGAGGGGGTTGGGTCACCTTTGCCGGAGAAGTGTGTGAGTGTGTGTGAGAAGGAGATAGTGCAGTGCATAAACCCTGAAGTTGTGTGTGTGTGGGAAAGAAAGATAGAGGCTGTGGATAAGGAGACATAGTGTGTGAGGTTGTTATGTCTGGAGCCAGTGTGTATATGTTTCCGTGACCCTCCTTCATGTCTTCAAACCTCTTACACCAACACACACACACACACACACACACACACACACACACACACACACACACACCACACACACACACACACACACACACACACTCACACACACACACACACACACACACACATATGAACCCAGAGTGTGTGTGTGTGTGTGTGTGTGTGTGTGTGTGTGTGTGTGAAAGGTCAACGGTCAACCTGCGGGTTGAAGGCTTGGGTTTCACATGACTGAACACCTTTGTTGCACACCGCAGGGGGAAGACTAAACATGTGTGTGTGTGCATGTGTGTGTGCGTACATGCTGAAGTGGGGGAGTGTATGGTATGTTGTGTTTAGTCCAGAGTCACACACACAACACTACAGCCCCGCCCCCTCAGCCAGCTCCCAGGTTTTGATGTCTGCGTATGCCTTGTGATCAGACAGATGTGTGTGAATGCGTCACACAATACATTTGCACAGCAGATGCAGGGGGGAGTCAGTTTGTAAAAGCTGAAGTGAAACCTTCCTCACATTGCCTTAGGGACGGGCTGCGTCACTTAAACAATTTTAGTAATCCACCAAATGCCATTTAAAATATTTTTTTAACAGAAATCAGTATTTATTATAATTCTAACTGCTTCTACTATATATATATACTATACTATATATTACTATACTATATATACTTCTATTCTATATATCAAGGATTAAAAAACTAATGTCGCAACAGGATTTAGAAAAACTTGTCCATGCTTTTATTTTCAGTAGACTCGACTACTGCAATAGTGTATTCACAGGGCTCACTAAAATATCTATCAGAAAGCTGCAGCTGATTCAGAACGCTGCTGCTCGAGTTCTCACTGACACTAGAAAAGTGGATCACATCACTCCGGTTCTGAGATCATTACACTGGCTTCCAGTCGGTGAAGAATTGATTTTAAAATACTACTGCTAGTTTTTAAATCACTAAATGGCTTAGGACCGAGGTATATAGACGACCTCCTCCATCACTATGAAGCATCCAGGAGTCTCAGGTCTTCTGGGTCGGGTCTGCTCTCTGTTCCGAGAATAACAACTAAACATGGAAAAGCAGCTTTTAGTTATTATGCCCCAACTATCTGGAACAAACTGCCCAAATCATGCACGTCCGCCGAAACACTTCCTATTTTTAAATCCAGACTAAAAACGCATCTATTTGCCGCTGCTTTTAATTGAGCTGCCCATACTCACACTACTGTATGCCTTTTTAGTCATGTATTCTGTACCTGCTGTGTTTATTTATTTATTTTATTTCATTATCTTTGCTTTTTATGCCTGTTTTTAAATGCCATTTAACAATGTATTTATGCTGCATTTGTTCTTAAATGTCTTTTGTTTTTAATCTGTAAAGCACTTTGAATCGTCATGTCTGAAAAGTGCTATATAAATTGCCTTGCCTTGCCTTGCCGTGCCTTGCCTTGCCTTGCCTTGCCTTGCCTTGCCTTGCCTTGCCTTGCCTTGCCTTGCCTTGCCTTGCCTTGCCTTGCCTTGCCTTGCCTTGCCTTGCCTTGCCTTGCCTTGCCTTGCCTTGCCTTGCCTTGCCTTGCCTTGCCTTGCCTTGCCTTGCCTTGCCTTGCCTTGCCTTGCCTTGCCTTCTACTGTCAAGAAATTAGGTTAAATGTGGCTTTTTTAAATCTGAAAAATCTGACTCCAATATCTATTTAACAAAAGTTGGTCCTGGCTGGCATGATCCTCCCTAAAACGCAAGAGTACTTGTCTTTTCAACAAACGGCTCACAGGTGTTTGTATGTGTGGCGCGAGCGAGAGAGAGAGAGAGAGAGAGAGAGAGAGAGCGCGCACCGGTTACTTGTATTGTTGTTGTTAGCATCTGGTGCTAGCTGCTCTAACGGATATAAGGAGCTTTTTCAACAACAAGGTGGAGGAGAGTCCTCTCCTGTCAGACTGAGAGACTCAGGTGAGGTTAAGGACTCTCTGGGTGTTTAGATAGTTAACTTAATCTAAGTTATCTCAGTGGGTCTCAAACGGTTTGGTCACCATTTATGTAAACACATATTCCCATTTAAATGATTGAGTGATTTGTAAAATATGCATGAATAAAAAGAAAAAAATGTTAAATAGGTGAAAAAAGGTAAGATACACTTGTACAACTTGTTGAGAGCTAAACACTAGTCCAGGCATCCTCAAAGTCCGGACTCCGGTCCGGATCCGGACCGAACCACAACTGTCTCTGGACTCTGAGCAAATTATACTTTTCATATGTATTATCTGTATTATCTGTGTTATCTGTGTTATCTGCGAGACATCGCCACAACGCAACGAGTCAAAATTCTCCGCTATGTCCACTGCAAACAGCGCTCTGCATGTCCGACTGTTCCAATGTCTGTGTGTGTCTATCAACGCATTGGTCCAATCACATTCAGCATCCCGTCAGCGTTTTTGTCCCCCACCAACAGTCTGCGAATCAGAGGCAGAGTAGGGCGGGTCTTCGCGGAATGCGGGAGGGAAAAATGCGTGTCTCGTCTCTCCCCAGCTGCCACCCCAGTTGGCAGCTTTGTTTTGAAAGAAAAGTTGTGGCTCATCGGACATTTATGAGAGAAAGTCTCTAATGTCCGAGTGCAAGTGAATGCAGCACAAGACGCACGTCTTGTAACCCCTCCCCCGGCCCTGGCGCGAGCGTGGAAATATGATTGGCGGCGATTTAATTTGAACGGGACGGTGCAAAACGAGAAGCATTCGGACCCAAGTACTGAAGGAATGAGGTATTTGCGGTCTACAATAAGAGAAGAGCTGTCAAGTTTGGCTGTACTCAGCATTGAATCAAAACGCACTAAAGCTGTTGATCTTAATAGTTTGTGAGGCGTTTCGCTGAACAAATGGTAATCGCCGCATTCAGCTGTAATAGACATGTCAACTTGATGCTCTGCTCACGGATGAGCATACAAAAAACTGTTAAGATGATGACCTTACGTGTGTAAATATATTTTTTTCTTGTGGGGGTCTGCCCCCAAAAAACAGTTTTAAGTCCTGAGAAAGTCAAATAAGACGGTGTGTAAAACTACACTGCCCAGCCAAAAAAAGTAACCACTTTGATTTAACTAGGCCAGTAGGTAAGGACATTCCACTGGATAATAACTGAAGTATAAAAGAATGCATGACTGAAGTGTTTGAAGGCAAACAAAAAGAGGAAATAACAGGTCAAATCAAGCAAATCCCCCTCTCAGATTCCACAGCAACCAGAAGAACATAAATACTGGCTGGTGATTTGATTAATCAGCTTTGTGATGGAATAAAAAATGCATAGTGCATTTCCTTAGCTGTGGATGAGTCTACTGACACCACTGACAATGCTCAGTTGCTGGTGTTTGTGAGTTTTTATGATGAGGCAAAGGGGGAGTTTGTTGAAGATGTGTTGGGCCTGACGAACCTCTGGACACACAAGGGGGCAAGACATTTATAAAGCAATAATGGGAATGCTGAAGGAAAGAGGGTGCAGCTGCCTTTATTCATAACTGTGCAGCTCTTACACTGCGACTCTGAGGGATCAAGCACAGACACAATAACAGTGAAAACTGCTGCATACAGATTATTTTTGTTTTTGCAACCTCGTGTTAAGAATCTTGTTGCAATTGTTTAAAAGTTTGAATGACTGTAATAAATGGACCTTTGTCTTATTGAAAAATGTCTTTGGACCTTTAAGATTTGTATTTGAGTACCCCTGCACTAGTCTTTGCTGCTGCCTCAAAGAGGAGCAGGGGGGAGAGGAGGGAGACAGGTGAGGCTGGTTCAGGAGCCCAGACACACTCACAACTATAAATGAACCAAAAATAAACAAGTTTCAATGTTTTTTATATTGGATATGGTATGTTATTGGTTATGGCCATGTTCTTACGATGTTATGATTATAGAAATGTATACAGTTCTGTTTCATATGGGTGTTTCCATAGATCTAGTCTCTTTATTTTCCCCTCAAAATGAACCAGATTGATGCATTTAACAAAATTAAATCAAAAATCTTACCAGGGGAGCATGCCCCCGGACCCCCCTAGAGGATTCGAGGTCGACCCCCACTTAAAACATGTTGAGATGGATAGGTTCCCAAATACATTTGCACAATTTTTTTAAATAGTAACCGATGTCCATATGTTTATTCTGGGGTAGTAGATTTAAAGTATAGGGCTATCACTATGGGCAGCAACGCTGTAAATATTGACAAACAAATCCAGCAAAATGACACAAAAACAACTGGTAGTGGCCTGGCTGGGTGTATAACTTATTGTCCCAGTCCGGCCCTGCACACAGGACTAATCACAGAGACAAGAGACAGCTGGGGTGGGAATGCATATGCAAAGGTAGCATGGGAACAGGATCAGACAATCAAAAAGGTGGGAAAACACAGAGACAGGAACTAAAACAAGACCAAACACAGGGGGTGAACTCTTATCAAGATAAAACTGGAAACATGAATAACCACGATCCTGACATGATTGGCAGTTTTAATGTGAGTCCATTTAAATGCTATGGATCCATACAGTTGAGGATTTTATTAGCTTAAAATAACTATAGCTGCAAACAGAGAGGATGCAAACATTTTCTCTACCCCATTCTCTCCATCATTCCCTGTTTTCTCTTCCTTCCATCCATCCACCCTTAGCCTATTAAAACACAATAACAAAGTAATGATAGCTTGAATACGGCCTGAGCTGATTGTGTTTATGTTCAACCGTCTCTCCTCTCTGTTCCTGTGTGCGTAACTTCGAATGAGTTGAGGCCAGCTCCACTAAAACCAGGCACCATTTCACTGTAATAACAGTAATCAGTTAGGCCCATTTTAAATAAGACCAAAGTGAGTGTATTGTTATGCTCAATTACTGTTTGTGGTTGGGTCATACACAAATGAATACATACACGTGTACGCCTAATTCCATCACGTTATTTATGCCTTTTGCCTGCCCAGCCATACAAATCTGAGGGATTATGGCACCCTAAATCGGTCTTTATTCACTAAAAGAACAATAAAACGATCAATGCAATTATAAAAAATTAAGGTGGGTACCCTAAGC
The DNA here is from genome assembly GCA_031216635.1 of Dissostichus eleginoides. Taxonomy (NCBI): domain Eukaryota; kingdom Metazoa; phylum Chordata; class Actinopteri; order Perciformes; family Nototheniidae; genus Dissostichus; species Dissostichus eleginoides. The sequence continues at coordinate 8,031,205 of CM062278.1, read as the reverse complement.
GTTTAATCAAGTGAGGATAAACAACCAAAACGTAATTATACTTTGCAAAAGAAGACCACAAGCTGTATCAGTAACATTAGTTTTTAATGCAAAGCACTAGACTACTATTAGGAATGTGTTGCCGCTCTTTTAATACATTTTTATTTAAAATCTTTGATAAATCAAACATAAGAATCAGAAATAGTTTTATTATCCCAGGGGGAATCTTTTTTTGTGACAGTTGTTCCATTTTAGAATGAAATAAAATAAGACATAGATAAAATAAAATACTATAAAACATAATACGTACAAATGTGCGATAAAAAGGATAAAATAATGTATATATAAACCTAAGAAAATAAAGTAAAATGTTGAATAAAAGATCAAATAAAATAAAAAGAACAAGATATTATATCAACATACGAAATTAAATTAAAATGTCCGATACAAGATACAATAACATTAAAAAGAATATAAAAAAGGGGTTCCCCAGGCATTTTGTATTGCTCCTCTGTAAAGTTAGGTGAATCAAAAGAGATTGAAGCATTAAAGAAGTAGTACATCCTTAAAGCTCTCTTAGCCTCAGATAACCTGATTACATCATCAGTTATTTTCTCAGACTTGTAGAGTACACAATATATGACTGCTTTTACAGGCTACGTAGCAACTCTCGTGACTAAAGAAAATATGTGTGAGATCGTTGGGATCCCCCTTCAAAAGACAACTCCATTGTTTTAATAAAGGGGTCCTCTTATACTCATTTCAGGTTCATATATGTATTTGGTGCCAATACTGTGACATGTCTCCATGCTTTAATGTTCACAAAGCTGTGCTGCAGCACCTCTTTTCACCCTCTGTCTGAAACCAGAGCCCATCTGCTCTGATTGGTTAGCTGGCCGGCTCTGTTGTGAATGGTCAACCCCTTAGCAAATCACGCACAATGTGTTGGAGCGCTAGATCCAACAGAAGCACGAGTGTTACATAGTGATTTCATTATGTTACAGAAGTAGAACAGGATTCCAATCGAGAGAGAGAAACTCTCGAGAAACCGACCATTTAACACACTACAGGGAAGGAAAACCCCAAAGCAAAAAATATCCTTTTTAACACACATGAATACTGAAACATCTGCAATGTGGTGAGGATTTTGTCTATTGCCAAAACGTGGCAGTAATCAAGAATATTTCCACTTTCCGTGTTGACTTTTAGTATCAGTGATTAAAAGTCTTGATAAATTGCTACATTTTATATAGTGTTTATTTTCACACTAATGCTTCTCAGCTAGCATGACAATGGGATGTAGCAGTAGGCTTGGTTTTTATAAAGTAGATTGTTTCGCTGTGTTTGCAATCAGTATAAATGGCCGAATACATGTTTTGGATCATCTCAACGAATACTTTTTCACCCCTTTTGATTTAAATGACGTAACACATTGACAGTAAAACCAGCAACCACAGACAGATTTGTAAAAGTCTCCTGTTTGAATGTTGAGAGCAGAGGTCGCGTTAACCGAATATTTTCCGTCTATGAGGATTCTTTTTAACAATGACGGAAAAATCTGTAAGCAGTCCTTCATTTTGACAGATTAGAACAAACTCGGAACAGCGCCAAAGTTTCCCCGCAGCCAGGCTCCGGTGTTATGCCGTGTTATGCATGCCCGCCAAAAAGGAAATGATACCGTTTCCAAACCTTGGCTTTACGCTGTGTGCGCTACCGCAAGGTGCAGTGGGCATGCATAACACGGCGCCCCCCCCCCCGTTGACAGTTCACGAGCATGCTCTCCCCCCCTCGTCAGGGTTGTGTAAAGGCCGACGGGTAATTCTGGATTTTGACGGAAATGTTACGATCCTGTCCGTCAAAATGACGGGCAGCGAAAAAGTCTAGCGCAACCTCTGGTTGAGAGATAAACTGCTGTGTGTGTATGTGTGTATGTGTGTGTGTAAGTGTGTGTGCGGTTCAGAAGTGGTCTCAGTGTCCTGGCGGCTGGGGAGGTTTGAATGTCAGTTTCTCTAATAACGGGAATCGGTGAAAAGGTCACCCCAAGTCGCCTGACCACACCGAGGGGACGGTGTGTGTGTGTGTTGTTTGCAAAAGCATGTATTTGAGTGCGTATCACAATGTGTGTTTCATATTCTTATTCCAATGTGAAAAGGTGTGTATGTGTGTGTGTGTGGGCAGAGAAGGGGGCGTCGGCCAGGCCTGGGGCAGAAATTGATTCCCTGGCAAGGAGAGGAAATGAGGAGGGAAAAAAATGTTAGAAGGTCGACGAGGAAGGGAAGTGGAAGGAGGAGGGAGAGGACAGCAAGAAGATGGAGGCCATATTGGTAGAAGAAGAGGAGAGGAGTTAAAGAATTAGACAACTGAGTGGTGGAGTGATGCCATATCTTTAGGCTGACCAGGAAGTTAGCATCACAAAGGCTCCCTTGACAAAAAGCAATGGGATTTACCCATTGGATTTCCGTTTATTGCAGAAAAAAAGCTTTGTGGCACGTTTATGATCTCCACATATTAACATATTTAGATTTTTTAAGTGTAAATGCAATCTGCAATATTTAGGCTTGCGTAATGCCATATACGAACTACAGGATGAGGTTAATTAGCCACTGGTTTATCAACCGCTGTTTTTATGACACATAGAAGCTTCAGACATTTACGATTGGAGTATTTACTGACATATTTTATGTCATAGAACAAAACTTAGAAATCTCTTCCACTTGTTTTAACAAAATAAATTATTTCTGGCTTCTAACCACAAAAATGTTAAAAAAACATTTGACTTCAGGAAGAGAAAACGGGAATTGCTGAAATGCTAAGACTTTTCCGGGTTAGGATTCATTTCTGCACCACTGCATAGAGTAATATAAGTAAACAGTAAAAGACAAGAATGAGAAGGGATGGCTGTTAAAGGGAGGGAAAGTGTCAAGGAGGAGGTTATAGGAGATAGAGAGGAAAAGCATAAAAGAAGTAAAATAGGAGAAAAAGAGCAAGCGATTTCTAGACAATGTAAGGAAACAGGTGAAGCAAGGTAGCAGTGGAAGATGAAGCAGGAGGTGAAGAGAGATGGAGGAGGTGGAAGAGTGTCAAGAGAGAAAGGAGATGAGGAAATAAGGCATGAAAAGGCAGGGAAGGGATGAAGAGCAAAGCTAAATAAACGAGAAGATCTGTAATTCTATCAGCCTGAAGAAGGCTTAGAAACAGATTTAAACGATTGTTCGGGAAAATTGGTATGTTTTATTTTGCAGTTTCATCATTCTTAATAATTTCAAGGTTTTGAAAGTTATGTAATATCTTGGATAAGATACTAAAAATGCAAGGTTTTTTTTGTACTTAGCACTTCTGGTTCCAAAAAACTAAAATAGAAACAGCCAAATGCCAAATTTAAGTTTCAAAACAGTAGTCCACACACCAATTTGTAACATCACAGTAACTTAATCTACTTTTTACATACAAATCTGCTCGGTTTACATACAGTACATGGCCTGGGTCTTGTACTTCCTTCAGCAGGACAGCCATGCAGTGGTCTGCTCTATAAAGTACAGGAGGCACAAAGGAGGGAAATTGCATTAATATTTGAAACGATGAAGCCGTGTGGTCATTAGGCTGGTCTCCTCTGCTTCCATAGCAATACATTAAGCCAAGACAAGCGCCATGTATTTTGCATGGTCTTGTCAAAGCAGAAGATGAATCCTGCTACGTAATAATGTCCTCCCTTAGAGAAAAAAACGACACAGACACCAGACTGTTGGCTATCCCCCGGGCACACCACTGACCTGATTTGACTTCTAAAGCCTCCAGTAACCCGTCTTAGGGAGGGCATGCTTGTTTTCAATGAATAATTGTTACTATCCCCACATACTTACACACTACATGACATACACACATTGTGGTGACCGTACCTTCACCTCGTTGGAGATTTTGTCCGAAATCCCCCATGTGGCTGCCCATGCCTGAGCTAAAGACATCGGATCACTGGACAATATTACTGGACACTGTTGGATGGCCGCCAAATTTGCCTATGTGTGTGTGTGCAATGGCTAGGCCGGGGGAGGTACAATGACGTCTAAAGGATAAATGGTTAATAGGTCTCAGGGTTCAGTGCTTACTGGTTCATTTAATGTTTTTTTAGATCCAGATCATGTCAACACACGTGCACCTTGATCACATTTTGTATCACCAATATGGTGTCCGAAGGGAATGTTTAGATGAAAAAAGTCTTAATAATGGCCAAAGCTTTAAGCCTTTTGGATAGTGGCAGATGGTGAAAGACCATTTTTGTGACGAAGTCGTTTTGCAACAGGCACCTATAAGGTTTATGGGTAATATTGTCCATAGAGGAAATACTTTTTTCCATCACTACTCGTTGAACGATACATTTCCCCAACTTAAAAGTATATATTGTGTTTTTGTTATCGGTTTTACAATGAACTCTCTTCCTTCCCTCCCTGAGCATCCTAACTTACCCTTGCCCAGATCTGACAAGGTTATGTCAGGCAATGTGCTCAGAGGACCTATTGATTTCCCCTCCAACCTAGCCTCCCTCATGCTTGTTTGCAGCATGGTGCAGGGGATCATACCGACACACTATCACCAAACTGTCTTTCTGTTAAAAAAACAAACATATTTGAGCACTTTTCCAAAAAGTAATGCTCTATTAAATGTCAGGGTTGGGATTATGGTTCATTAAAACCAAATATGAACGGAAATGGAAAATTCTGAAATTGAAAGCTTAACACTATAGCCTGGGGTGGTAAAATTGGCATTTAAATGAAGACGTGTGATAAATCATGACGGAAACACATTTGTTACTTAGTCTTAGCTGATATTTGCTTGGTATTTATCTGTTAACTAAAGCTTCGCAGAAGTATGCCTTTTGATTTTGAGTGTGAATATCAATTCGAAATAATTTATTTGAAGTAAGTTTTCCTGAAAATGTTGGTTAGTGGAAAGTTTTGTCCAGAAGTTCCCCTATTAAATTTGCCGTATCAAGCAATTGTTATAACAGGCAAGCCATGCACTAGTATACATTTAAATGTCCTTTGTATGTGGACCATGCCAATGTTTTTCCTTAATACTGCACATGCTAAATCATAATAAAAAAATAGGCAGTCCTTGACAGGTAAGCAAGACCATGGGAAGCTGGGTTCCTTAAAAATAATTGATGTAACATGTATGGAATCAAAGTCTTAATTATAAAGAACATATAAAAAGGCACAAGGTATTATCTAGCGCAGTGGTTCTCAACTGGTCAGGCCTCGGGACCCACTTTTTCCTTTGTCAATAGATCGCGACCCGAAATTTTGAACCACTCAAATCTATTCAACAAAAATCGTGCTGTAATATATACGCTTTTCAGCATACAATATTAATTAAAGTGAAGCACAGTGCATATATCCCTTATATCCTTCAAATAACTAAGTATGCTTTTAAAAAAGGTTTAATGAGATGATGGAATCAAAGCTGAACTGTATAACATAAAAAGGCACACATGCTGAAAACCCAATCCCAGAAGGGGGGTCTGGGGGGATTCTCCCCCAGGAGATTTTTTGAAATACTAACATATAAACTACGCATTCTGGTATACTCTGAGAAGAAAATAAATACATCTATTACTACCCGACATATTAATAATATTTTATGCCATTGTTTGTTTTCTCGCTTTGTTCTGACATCTGAACTTGCTGCTCCACACAGAGAGAAGAGCAAAGAGGAGATTGAGATTAAATTGTGGATAAATGTAGATAGCTCTCATTGTTCTGTGACCTGTCAATCATCAAACCGGGGGTCATATTTCATTATGTGTTCATTTTTATCTGAAGTTGTACCCATGGATGTATAAAGAATAGTTATACCGCAAAGTTATTCTCCGTGGCGACTTCCGGTTTCATTGAGAAGATGATCACTACGTGACAGAAGTTTTCAAAACCGTTTATGGTCTCCGGTACTTCCAGTCCAACGCCTACTGCATGCACAGCGATAGAATTTTTTTTTTAAAATTTTTTTCTTCACTCACACATCTGCGACCCACTCGAAACGGGTCCGCGACCCACTTTTATTTTATTTTTTTTAATATTTTTATTTTTCAGTTATAAAATAAACAGACATTGCTCCAGATAACCGAAAAAACAACAAAACACGTAACAACAAACAACTAAACAAAACATGACAGGGGGGGGGGATGCAAGGATGACTTCCTAAGACAGCTGATTGTGACATACACAGGACATTACATACACAATACATTACACAGTAGATGCCATATTGACAGGGTCAGATAGGAGAGCTGCGGACAGTGACCGTGATCCTGTCTCCCCTCAAAATCCCCCAGCAGAGAAGCTGCACGCTCCATATTCAGTAGGTCCAGATACTCCCTCAGCCATGAGTCCCGAGTAAAGCAGGCTGGTTTGCGTTCCTTCCAGTTTAGTAGGACGAGTCTTTTTGTGGCTAAACAGCCCAATGTCCAGAGCCGATCGGCAGTCCTTGCAACATTGCCATCTGGCTTGAGACCCAGTAGGCATGCAATGGGACATGTAGGGAAATTAACTTTTAAAGATTCAGACATTAATGATATAACTTCTGACCAAAGTTTTTTTACCACTGGGTATTCCCAGAATAGGTGCTGCGACCCACTTTTAGGTAGCGACCCACCAGTTGAGAACCACTGATCTAGCGTATAAACTAAAAACCATATTATGCTAACCAGCTTTAAAAAACCCATATGGACTCAACCCAAGGAGTAGGAACAGTATATTTTAGTTTTGGTGATCAAATGCTCCCCTAAATGTCACCCTTCTCCCTAAACTCGGCCTGTTTCCATAAGAAAGGGCTTTGCTAATGTGATTGCTGTGGTCATGGGTCTGCACTGATCTCCTTTTTACGAGGGAAAATGAGGTCTGATTGTTGAAGGCGCGTCTTGTGTCGAGGTCCCACAGTGAGATAGACAGACAGACTGACTGGCCGACAGTGTGAATGAGTGGCGGTGTGCCAAAGCCAATAAGAGGCATCGGTGGGAGTCAGGGGGAGGGGAGACACTCATGTATTATTCATAATTATTCCAATAATGCCCAGACAGTGGAGTACTTATTTAAGTGTGTGATGGTGATTTAAGGTTACAAAAATATAAAGCATAATCAGTTGGGCAACTGCTTCTTTACTTTGGGATGTTATTCATAACAACCTTGAAATATATGTTTATAGAGCATACACAGCCACACACATTTATTTGCCTATTTTATCAGAGTATTGAGCTTATCACTATAATTGGAAGAGTATTGGACAGTATCTACATTTTGCTCTTTGAGGTAGAAACCTGCTCAAGCTATTAAAGATAGTTTTCACTAGCAAGGACCATGCAACAATATGTCAGTTAAAGATTTAATTACATGAGTTATTGAGAGTAGGGATAAGGGGTGAAGAAGGATAAGGGATATCGTCTGGAGGACAAACTGAATTTGAGGCAGAGGCAGAGGGAGAGTCAGGGTGGGGTGTTTGTCTCAGGGCTGTTTCTGTCCAATCTGAAGAATACATCTGACTAGCCCCAAGAAGGAACCTGGAAACTAGACAAAAAGTATGCACCAGTTTATATAGAAAGAGACAAGGGGAGACAGGAAGAGGGGATGTAGGGAAGGAGGATGTGGTGATGAAGGGATGAATGGATAAAGGGAAGTTGGGTGGTAGGGATGAATGGATTTTCAGTCTGTGGCTATAAATATGGTTTTATTGTCTCGTGCTTTTACATTGGTTTCTTTTTGTCTTATTGGTTTTGTCTAAATGTATTTATGCTGCTTTTTATATATGTATTGATGTACAGCTCTTTGGTCAACTCAGTGTTGTTTTTAAATGTGCTATATAAATAAAGTTGGATTGGATTGGAATATATAAAGGGAAGTTGGGTGGTAGGGATGAATGGATAAAGGGAAGTTGGGTGGTAGGGATGAATGGATAAAGGGAAGTTGGGTGGTAGGGATGAATGGATAAAGGGAAGTTGGGTGGTAGGGATGAATGGATAAAGGGAAGTTGGGTGGTAGGGATGAATGGTCGAATAGGATGAAGAGTTGAAGGGATGTGGGGGGGGGTGTAGGGATGAAGGGTCGAAGTGTTGAAGGGATGGACGTAGGTAGGGATGAACGGATATAGGGGGAAGGGATGAAGGATATGGTTTGTAGGGAGAAAAGAAAGAAGGATCTTAGTTACACTAGGAGGGAGGGATGAAGGGTTGAAGGGATGAATCAATGACGGGAAAGAAGGACAAAAAGAATAAGGGTCGTAGGTAGGTAGGGATGAAGGCATCTAAGAAGGAAGGGATAAATGGATGAAGGGATGTAGGGAGGGACAGGTGAAGGGATGAATGGATAAAGAGAGGGAAGGATGGACGAAGGGTCGAAGGGAGAGAGGAATGA